>BSSO01002765.1:0-18287 GCA_030267885.1 Mesembryanthemum crystallinum
TCGGTCCTAAAATTCCATAAATTGGTCGGAAAATTGAACAAGGGGGGTTGGTCATGGCCAAAGTAACTTATAAGGGTTCCCCACAAAAAAAAAAATATATATAAGGAGGTTTTTTACAAAAAGTGTATTATATAAGGGGGTTTCTCGCAAAAAACTCTATTTTAAAAATAAAATAAAATAAATCAACTACTCTGATGAAAATGACGGTTAGAGTGTCTTCATTTCACCTTACTAAATCCCTGTTGTAGTAGTTTAGCTTAGTTCAAATCGTTCAATTCAGTTAAAGTCATTTACTCTAGGCTATTTACTTTTTGTCTTACAGATTATTATTTATTTAGTTTAGTTCAGCTCTAATTTCAATTTAGTTCTAGTATAAGATTTTAAGAGAGAAGGAAAAGGGGTGTAGGACTCCCAAGTTGCCTTTATTACTTTGCTAGTTGGTGGGAAAATGTGAAAACGAGATATAAGAGATAAAATAAGGGTAGTTTAACAATATTAAAAGAATTTTTTTAATTTTATTTGTGAATGTACCAAAACAGAATATGTACTAACTTTCATTCTAGTACGGGCCTGTTATTTTCAACTTATTTTGATAAGTTTCAGTTCAGTTCAATCGCAATAATTTCAGTTCAGTAGCAATAAGTTCAGTTCAGTTCAATTCAGTCACAATAAGTTCAGTTCATTCAGTTCAGTCGCAATAAGTTCAGTTCAGTTCAATTTTTACAAATTACTTTTTATTTAACAGATTACTATTCATTTAGCTCAATTCAGTTCAGTTCAGTTTTAATAAGTTCAGTTCAGTTCAGTTCTAATAAATTCAGTTCAATTTTAATTCAATCAGTTTCAGTTGAAAAGAACATGCCCTCATTGTGGGATTATTATTTCCCTCTCTCCTCTGTGTCCTTATACTATCAGATAAGGGTTTTGCTTATCCTAGGCAGGCCAGCAGGGGTGGCTGTAACTGCCAATAAATTCAGTTTCCTTTCTGTTCTCATGGTTCAGAATTGAGTATTACTACTATTACTGCTACTTAGGTTTAATGTTTGCATAATATAATAACTTGTGTGCAAGTGATGGCTACTTGTCTTAGTTATTACTAGGTATTAATGTTTACTGATGAATACTGATCCAAGTCAATTGATTATTTATAATTGGTACCCCATTTCTAGATCCTTTATTTTATTTAGAGTTATTATTATGAGTTTGTATATATATGTTATTATTGTTTCTTGCTCTGAAACTTGAATGGCTTCATGTGTAAATTTTGTAGTGCTAGGCCTAGGTGGAATCTTTTAAACTAGGTTGATAAACATCAACAGTAGAGAATCTGTTGTAGGAAGCTGGTAGACTAATATGCATTCACTAGCTAGTAGACTAATGAACAATATTAATGACTTAAATATATATATAGGATAATACATTTAAACTGGACATTATAAATCTTATGACTAGAATTACATAGCGAATTTTGTGCTATAAATCTCATATTGGTGTATACTCCCTCTGTCCCCTATTTAACTTTCATAAAATTCAAATATTTTGTCCCTTATTTAGCTTTCAAAACCAAAAAATCACCAACATTTTCGTATAATACCCCCAACAACTCACCAATACAATAAAAAATCTTACTTTCTCCCTACAATCACTTTAATTTTATAAAACCCATGACAACTATACTGGACATTAAAAATCATATGACAACCGATTCTGTTGAGGTCACACTCCCCTTTAGATGTTGCTTCTTAGTGTAAGGGAGCATGGAGAGACTTGAAATTGATCCATGGCATTTCTTATTAATGCTTTGTTATGAAAAAAAAAAAAAAAAAAGCTTCATGATGAGTATACCATACCATATTAATTATAGTAGTAGGTAATTTATGTTATAATCATAGATGTTTAGAGATTTTTATCCATGTTCAAAGATTTGTGCCCATTATATATATTCAACAATTGCAAACAAATTAAACTTGTTACCTTGGAGAGGACATATTGCGACGATGAATTTTTCATAAACATTTTATATCAAGTGATTTTTGTAATAATCAGTATGTTAACGAAGTTGAATAGTTCTTGATGACAAATAATTTTTATGTTTAATTAGCTAAAAACATTTCATTTCAGAGTGATATATTTGTTTTTTTAGGCGAAAGTGATACATTTGTTATCCTTATATAAACTATTTATTTTTCTTTTTTTGTATAGGCAATGTATTGTATATAGTTTGTTTTTGTACGAATTAAGTCCAAGATCACAATCATTCTCAAAGTTAGGGCCAAATTAGCATTGCCAAAAACAAATTGTTGGTACTAATTGCTTTTATGGCTATGCCCCATACCTCATTTTTAGTCTTAAAGATGACCTTTTGACATGTTTTAATCTCTATCATTCATGTCTGGAATCTTATGTATGGGCCTTACAATCGCGGATCGAAACTCTCTTTTGGTGGGTTCATCTTAATTGTACTTATTAATTAAAGAAACCTAATGAGGCCCATTAAAGATTAAACTAGCTTGTGATTGTTGGTTTCTTTTTAAAAGAAAATCAAGTAATGTATGAAAATGAAAATGGGTTGTAATTTGTAAAATCCAAATTTCAGAATTCTTGCCACAAATTATTGAGTTTTGCAAATTTTAGAGGAAGCTATATATGTACATCTAGTCTTTTACAAGTAGTAGTGATCCCTTTTGGTTGGGCACAAAAACCTACATGAGGCCCCATCCTTTTGTAAGTATTAAGTATCACTTTTATCTCCTATAAGACCAAACTTTATGTATAAGACTGCTTCATACAAGTTTTTAAATCACGATTCTATTTTTTTTATTAATTAATAAAAATAAAAAATATAACCAAAGATTATTATTCAAGTACCAATAGAACCGCTAGTTAAAATCTAACATCCATTTAAACAATTATACCTATTACTTCCTCCGTTCTTAAATGAAGGGTTACATGATACTATTCATCTCTCCACTTTGAAGGGAGATAAAGTTATCCAAATACCCTTAAAAAAGATAATTGTGACACTTTATACATGAAGGGTACGCGAGTGGATATTTTTGTCAAATTTGGGGATTATATTGTCCAAAAATATGAAGTGTGGCCTTGAGTCAGAAACGGATTAAAAAGTCAAGCGTAACTTTCATTCAAGAACGGATGGAGTATTAAGTTAAAATCTTAGTCATGAGAGTTTGTTGCTTGGAGTATTACGACATGATGCCTTTTATTTTATGTTTTTTCTTGCTTTTTTTGTTTGGTTGGGGAGGGGGGCCTTTGACTATTTGACTAGTTATTTGACATCTTGTATAGGCCTTGTCCAAGTTCTTGTGAGTTTGTGGGTTCTTTTAATAATTTGTAATTATCAGAAAAAGACTAAAATCTTAGCCATATGACATAAAATTTCATTCCTATTTCTATAAATTTCAATGGCTAAGTTGCCTCACTTCATGTTCAAAATGAAAACCGTTTTTTTCCATTTAGGATTAAGTGCCCGTTTGGTCATACTTCTTCCAACTTCTACTTCTTTCCCTATTTTCTTTCTTCAACACCCCCTCTTCCACCACCTCCTCCACCACTTTTGACTTCTAAGAAGTTAAAATAGGGGTAGAAGTAGAAGCTCCAATTTGTAACTTCTACTTTGTAGCTTTTACTTCTACCCCTATTTTAAGAAGTCAAAAGTGGTGGAGGAGGTGATGGAAGAGGGGGAGGTGAAGAAGGAATGTCAAGGGAAAAGTAGAAGTTGGGAGAAACTTGGCCAAACGGGCCCTAAGTATCCTATTAAGGACACTCAAAGATACACCTACACAAGTAAATACATTGTTTTTGTAGCTAAAATATTATCTTATTCACAATTGACAACTGTTACTCTATACTCATTAAGTACCCCTTAATCCAATTTCGGTACCTCTACGAGTACTACTTTTTATAAACGAAGATAACCTTATATTCGAGTGGTTACTAGTTGCGATTGTTAGTTAATTTATAAGTCAATGTCTCCAACTTTTTGTTTGTATTTTCACTCCTAGAATTGAAGTAAACACTAATCCAAATTAGATGTTGCGAGTAATTGACACAAACACGAAATTCGGTAAAGATTCTTCAATGGTTAGAAGCGTTATTTCCTATTTGTAAAATCCTTACTAGCTGTATGTCTTTATAAAAATAATTGGGTGTGTTCATTTTAACTTATCCAATATGCAATCAGTTTAGTTCATTTCAATTTAGTTTAGTTCAATTCAGTTTAGTTTAGCTGAGTTCATTTGCGACTTACTTTTTCTCTTACATATCATTATTCATTCAGTATCTATTCAGTTCAATTCAAACCTGTTCGATTCAATTCAGTTTCAGTTGTCTTAATTCAAGTAAACACTAATCCAAATTAGATGTTAGGAGTAAGAAATACCAAAAAAAAAAAGAAAAAAGAAAAGATAAATGTCAGTAGCTTCTTGGAATGAGGATTGGATAAGTAATGCAATGAAGGGGGATCACATAGCACTAATAAAAAAAAAAAAAAAAAATGCATATGGATTGATGTCTTTTTGTTAAAGTTGACAAAATGCTTTTGCAACTCCGATGATGTAAATAGTAAATAGTAAGTTACTCATCAAAGCAGATGCATTAGTATATGCTTTAGCTTTCGATTTATTAATTGTTTTGTCATAATCAAACTCATAAAAGCTTTTCTAGAATCCGAGGTTGCCTTTGCTTCTTTAGTAAAGCCCTCACATTTCTTTGGCTTCTGGATTCAAATACTATTACCAGCTAACTTTAATTTTGGAATGTAGTTTGCAGTTCCTCTTCATTTGAATGTGCATAATAATGCAAATGGAATTCCCTAGCTAAATACTTAAAAGAAACGGAAATCAATATTTAGTGATTATTTGGTTGCATAAAGAAAACACATGAAGTATAAAATTGTCGTTTTGTTTAGTTGATATAAAATGTAGGAAGTTTCACTTCTTACAAAGTGGGGGAAGTTGCTTATATAGTCTCCATAATAAGTACGTACTTGAGACTTCTTGCAAGAATTGCAACTTTTAGTGTCAACCAAATAACTTGTAGTACCTCTGAAAAACTTCTATGTTTTTGAGAATTACTACTTAGAAAATTGTATTTTTTATAGTGAGCCAAACGACTACTTATAATACTTGTTATATTTACTATATATAGGTTGTGTGTTAACAGCCACAAATTTTGTATTCAAAAATTTAAAGTTCATGGACTAAAAACTATTCACCTTATAATTCACATGGTCATAAAATAGCACTTCATCTAGTATGTGACAAAGTGAATAAACCAACATAAATAATATCATCTAATTGAAAAATCTTAATTGAATGGGGATGATATTGAAAATTTTCACTTTCTGATAATTTGCTAGCAACTGAAAAAAGACAAGTTCAAATTTGATTGCTTAAGTGGACTAATTTGTTTCACAAAAACTATGTCGATTTTATCTCTGTTATATCCTTTGTGCGATAATTCTTTTGCTTGTTCAATTGGTAATAAAAATCGATCCTCCCCTCACCACCAAAAAAAGGGAAAAAAAAAATAAAAGAAAGAAGAAAACCAACCATACGTCGATGGGTCTGACTGTCTGAGGCCCTTTTCCAAAAAGAGTAAATTGATCACCAAATTTGTTGTGAAAAACTCAATGTAGCCATAGTCACAAGAACGAATTTATAGTTGTTATAGTTTAAAGCTGCAAAAGCTTGAAGTGAGACATACTATCATGAGTCGATCTCTCGACTTCTTGTGAGCTGACGTTATTACTTTGTCCATAATTCTTTATTAGTTTCTTTGTCTCTCTCAATAGGGTCTCACAATATTTTTCCAAGCTCTATGGATACAAACATTCCTATATATATCTAACCATGTTTAGGGCATAAAATTATTAATGCCATCATGTACTTGTTTCCCTCTCTTTTTTCTTTACCCTCTTGAAGCAAGGAAAATGAAAGAAAAAAAAAAGAAAAAGACACAAAACAAAAAGAACCTACTCCTCGTGGACTTTCTGGTGATCCTTGGTAGGATGGCAGGCCTTGTTGATTTAATAAGGTCATTTCCCGGCCCAGATGTTCAATTACTGGCCTGTTGTTATAAGTATTAGGACTATTTTTAGCAATTAGTAAGCCCAAGATTGTCATACAACTAGTAAGCCCAAGGGCAACTCATTGTATTTTAGCAATTGGTGGAGGATAGTGTTATGCAAGTACTTACAATAGAGTTGGTGTTTGTATGTACATGTATGTTTTTTCTTTAGTAGGTAAGGAATGTCACTTCTTGATTGACTTATATGAGATAAAGGTTCAGGAGCAAGTGATTAGATATTTTGGAAAAATTTGAGTAATAAAGTAAGATGAACTCCAAAGACCTCTAATAGGATTCAAATCTTGGTGATAAGAGAATTCCACCAAGGAAAATACCACAAACACCAATCTATATACAAACTGGATTTAGCTTTCTAATGATAATGAAGGGATATAAAGTTGTGTTTTGAAAATGAACCCGTCAGTTGAGTAACCAGTTTAACATTTTTATTTAATTCAACCTATGAGCTTATTATGAAATAAATGAATTTGATAAACCAAATCCAATAAGTTTGAATTGTTCAAAATGGACAACAACGTGTTATTATATTTTTTATAAAGTAATGACTATATCTTAACAACTCCACGCATGAATCAAGACGTTCAAGAGAATGCATTACTTCAAATATCTCATACAAGCACACTAAGTCAAAACTAAACATCTTGAGGTATTTTTTCTCATTGGATTTTTTGTGGGAAACCCGCTTATAAAATGAATTTTTTGGAAAAAAAACCCTTATGAAAGCAAAATGACATGATGAACACACCTTAAGCCGTTTATCGACCAATTTAAATGAAGTTTTGACTTATCTATCATCATCCTTTAAGTACATATTGTATATTTTAAGCAAATATATGCTTAAAGGTTAAGGATAAATCGGTCAAAATCTCATTTAAATTGGCCGAAAAATAAACTAAGGGGTGTTTGTCATAACCTTTTGTTTTTATAAGGGGGTTCCCCACAATAAAAATTTTATAAGTTTTTTTTTTTTCCAAAAGGTACATTTTATATGGGGGTTCCCCACAAAAATGCTTTTTTATAATTGAATAAGATTTAAGTATATATTACTCGTTCAAATAAAGATAACTACGTGTTAATGTACACCACATTATGCAACATCGTAAATTGATTTCAGAACATGCAACACAACTATGGCGCTGTAGCAGTGAGTGTTATACACGTGGTTTTGTCAATTGGTTTGTGATTTCTGACTAGGCTTATACATATATTTCTTATAAGGCTTATTTTTTTTATGGGTATTCTTTATGGTAAGACTGAGGTCTGAGAGATTGGTGTCTTCTTATGATTTTAGATGTTCTCCTTAATTCAATGAATTGATATGTCCAAGTAAATCGTTATATATCTTTATTCTTAATTGATTTTCACAATGCATATTTGAAAAAACATCACAAATCCAAATATTACAGTTGTGGCAAGATTCCACTCATATTTAACACAAAGTCTTGTTTAATACATGTGATACGCAAAGTTTTGCATGATAACTGACAGGCCAACCTTGTGTTAAATAGGTTGGGATGAAGATGCTGTATTAATTTGTTGTGTGCTATTCATATCACATAAGCTTTTCGTGACACAAAACTTACACAAAATTAACTATTTATTTTAATATGAGAAAGACGAATCTAAATAGAAAACAAAATCAAGACTTCCACAAATGCTCAAGTGAACATGAATATCTAAAAGAGTTCAATCCAAACCCATTTTAAAGTTGTTTAGTACCATCTTCCTCTCATACGAAAAAAGAATAGATGATTCTCTATGTTTTATTTTCCCCCTCCCTTTGGGCCTTAATGATAGTGCTGGCGGCTACAAGTACAACAACAAAGAGTAGTTATACATATTTATTGATTTTAAAAAAAAAAAAAACAAACGAAAAAGAAAACAATATTAAAAAAAAAAGAAAAAAAAAGAAAAAGAGAAGCAGCAAAAATGGGTGGCTGCGGCTATTAGTGAAGTAACACGAGGGCAGTGGAATTCTCAACGTGTCGCGATGATACCATTCATCTTCGCTGCGGTGTCATTTTTTATTTTTTTATTAAAATTAAAATAAAAAAAATCGATCGAATTAAAAAACAAACCCCACCCCTCACCCCATTGAACGGAGACTTTACAGCGACTTCCTTCTTAGAAGAAGAAGAAGAAGCGCAACAACGGAAAAAGAAGAGAGAGAAAACTAAAAAAGATTTGATTTGGTTTGGGAGAAACCCCAAATTCCAAACCCTTAAAACACCAATTAGATTGCCAACAATTTCACTCACCCCCAAATTTTTAGGGCTTTTTTTTTTTTGTAATCAGTAAATTCTCCCGCCTTTCTCCCTCACCAAGCAAATCTTTACAAGTGAGTTGTTTCTTTTTAATCTTTCTTAACGCCGATTGGTCTTATTCAATTATCTGTTTTTGTTACTTTATTTGAAATTTTGAGATTACTATTAGGGGTTTTTTTGAATTTTGGGTTTCTTAATTTGGTGTTTGTGATTTGTTTAGTTGTTGAATTCTGTGGTTAGGGTTTCTGCATGTCGCTGTTTTCAGGGTGTTTTGATTTAATCTTCGTTTATGTGGACTTTCTGGTTGATTTGAATTGTCTGTTTTGGTTGAAATGAGCATGATGTTGTGTAGAAGAGTGGAGTTTTATACCATATTAGGATTTAATTGATCGGAATTATTGTTACTAAGTTCTGTTTCTGTTGTAATTTGGATCTGTCGACTTTTGGGACTGTTGTTTTAGCTGAAGCTACAAGATAAGATTTTCAAGGCTGATTTGAATTCCGAGAGGTTCGAATTTTGTTTGACCTGACATAATCCATTGCTCATCTGCCCAGATTCAGAACGTCAGGGATTACGTTTTTCTTTGTCATTTTGTTTATCTAAATCCATATTTTGGCTGACACAAGCTTGGTGCCGGAAATTTTGACAATTTTTTAAATACTAAGTACGATTTCTTCATCAAGTAGACTAAAATCCCAAGTATGATGAATCTTTTTGGACGGGTCGGAGTCGGTTAACTTCTTACACCTTCTTACAAGGGGTGAAAGAAGTTGAGTTATATATGGGATTGAATTCACACCTCTCCATGGTATCTTGTGATAGATTCCGAAGGCGATTAGACATACTGGGTTATTTGTAATATCATGACTGCTTCAAATAGTGGGAAACTTGACTTGAATTGCTTTGAGTCTGAAGTTGCTCTTACTGTCATAATTTGTAGGCTGATTGCTCAAACATGGCTCTTTAAAGTTAATGACACTTCACCTTTTCCCTAGTAGTTTGTTTGGTAAGTTAGCTTGAGCTCAATCTGAAAACATTAGTCTAAAGTAGATAAAACTTTGATGTATGAGCTAAAATGCATTGGTGGTACGTCCAATTTTATGTTGAAGCTATAGCATAAAATAAAGTATTGAATTGCAAGAAATTATCTGAGTTTTTTTTCCGAGTACTAGTCGAGTAGCTGATATGGTCATTATGTGAAACTATTCAGGATTCTATTAAGTTATGTGTATTCATGAGGTACCTCATATTTTAACGAGCTACGTACTAGCTGTATGAGTCAAGTAGCCTTGAGTTTGAGCTTTACCCACAATGTATGAAGTGAAGCCCAAAAGGCAGAGTGAGCCAAAACTGAATCCAGCTGAAGTCGGGTTCCTCTCTTCTCTGCTCGCTTGATGACTTGGGCATGATCTGTCGCTGTGTTTTTTGATGTTCTTTGAGTCTGTAGTGAACTAGTATGAGGTCAATTGTTCATATATCGTCGACTCACAGTACACAGTATATGTGTGTGGCCTCTATATGCATTCTGGTAACTTTTTTTCGTTTTCCTATATGTTATTTTGATAATTTCTAGAAGTGTTTTCCCATGTAGTAACTATCATAGATTATCCTGACAGCTTAGTGATAGGCCAAATGCTTCATCTTTCTATTCTAAGGAGTTTGTGTTGCCCATTATCCATATAGCCTGATTTGCAGCAACACCATGGTTCAGGTTGTTTAACAAGCTCATTCATCCAACAGCTTAGTTTACTTATCAAAATCAGTAAATTGCTTTTGCGAATTTTACAATATTTGACTTTTCTTCTCTTTACTCATACATCATGATTGGATTTATGATCGTGTTCTTGTAGATTTTTTATTATATACTAATGTCAGTCCAGCGTACTGCAGGTACTGAGTTGCTATCCAGAAATATATGCAGTTTTGAGTGTTTCTCTGAAGCATGCCATCAAAATCTAACCTACCAAACCAACCAGAGCCAACCACCCACAATGTTCTGCCATCATCAGTCTGTTCTGAACAATGGTGGCGAGCTGCTGGATATGACCCCTTTCAGTTGACGAATGCAGGGGAAAATGCCCCTAAACATGTTGAGATGGAAGGATCTAAAGATGACCAGTCTTTATCAAATGGTGGAGATGATGGTGATGAGACCAGCAAGGACTCTGAAACTACTGGTTCTACTTCTACTCATCGAGGTACATTTATTATTAAAAAAAACTCTTGCGACTGTCATCATGTCAATAGAAGAGCAGGATATCAACATAGTAAATAACTTCTCTGTTTGTTTGTTTTCTATTTATTCATATTGTGCTGTCNGGATTTGAGACTTAAAGAGTTTTAATGGGAGATTTCTTTTTCAATTCCCACCTCCTGTTGTATCATGATTCATGCAACAATGTTTTATTGAGATTATTCATTGATGTATTCAAGTTTTTGTTCCATCCCGCAGCCATGGTATATTGATATTGAGATTATTTTCATTGCATTTATGAAGTTCATTCTCTCTCAGATGGTAGTTCTGGACACGACCTCCAAAAGTCGCAATATGGCGACTCCAATGCGTCTCTTGGAAGTGGGGAATGCTTTTCACAGCATCCGCAACTAGAACTTGTCGGTCACTCAATTGTAAGTGGGGCTTGTCTCGTTTCCTTCTGCTTTCTGGGGTGGCTTCCCCTTGCATGTTTAAATGGACACCATCCAACAACCTTTTGTTGTTTTTGGCAGGCTTGCGCATCAAATCCTTATCCAGATATGTACTATGGGGGAATGATGGCTGCTTATGGACCTCAGCCCTTGGTAGGTAACTCATTTTTTTAATTTTTAATCATTTTGTGTGGAGTTAGACTTACTGTACAGGGAAATGGAGCAGGGTATTGTTCATGTTCACATTCAAATTTAGTGTTCGATGAAAGGCTCGAGGCCATACTTTGCGATGTTTTTATGCCAAATATAAGTGCTTTTCAGGAAGGACAAATAATACTTTATGCCCAACAGCTTAACGTTAGGGCTCTAGTATAGAAAGATTTACCAAGAATGTGATCACTGATCACTTTTGTTATGAATGTACAACCTAAATTGTTTCTATCTGTTGTAGCTCTTCTTTTGCCATCTATTTCAAGAAACTTAAAACGAAAAATTGCATGTAAAGCAAGGTTAGATTAATGTGTATAGGACAGACCTTATTCTGTCAATGGATTTTGGTATTGATAAGATCTTTTCAATGCGGAGTTCTCGGCCTCCCAACATTTTTACCACTGGTTTTAATTTCTTTGTTTGCGTTGTAGCCTCGTTTCACTATAATTTCAGCACTTTCAGTTGTTGCTTTGGGTTCATCATAAATGTCTACTTTATTTGGTGTGAGGGTTTAATGACCAAGTAAATACAAAGTTTTAAGAACATTGTCTATCACTGCAGAGTTTTCCAGCCCTGGCTCTTTATCCTCTAGAATTGTTAGGGAGGGTCCATCATAATTTGTGTTACTGTTATGTTTGTTTAATGTGCTTAGTTGCAACTACAAAATATTTTGAAGGCTCAAATACGTGAGGGTTTGAACGTTTTGGTGTTAGATTAATGTCCACAAGCAGGGTAGTAGGTTAAGAAACAATTTTAAAGCTTGGATAACATGACCGATAATGATGCAAAACTTTGATGCCCGGTCCCAGTTGCTTATCTGCTGGAAGAGTTTTCACAAATTGACTATTTTGCTGTACAATGGGCTTATTTGCCATCGTAATACAAAGTGGAGATTAACGACTCACTGGTTTACCTGTAGTCAAATCCTTGTTGCTGAGGTCTAGTCCTTTTTAAAAGAATTTCGTTGAAGACCCTCCTACAGCCTCATCTTGCTTTTCGTGGGAAGCTTCCGTCACATTACTATTAAACATGTAAGAAAGTAAACATCATAGTCTTCCCACTCTAGTAGTTGGGTTCTGCTTGGTATCTCTGTTTTCGTTGACTTGATTTTTGGAAGACTAGTTAAGACTCTGTGTAACGATTTTGGTTTCTGAATATACCAATGTCTCCTGTATTTGTCATCTTGAATGTGTGTTGAGGAATTTATCTGTTTGTCTCTGATTTCTTTAGGACATTTCTTTTTCCGTTAAGACTGCACCTTTATCTTGTCAGTGTGTTCTGGAATCAACTCTTGTTGTGCAAATTTGCTAGAAAGCTTTAGCAACTATTTTTCTGTCTTGATTGAACTTATTAGTATGATTCTTGTACTGCTTCTGTCTTCTGGTTCATGGTATAGGATACTGAATTGTATTTCTGGGCAGGTCCCTCCCCAGTTCTACGGGATGCATCAACCCCGGATGCCTTTACCTCTTGAGGTGGCGCAAGAGCCTGTTTACGTTAATGCTAAGCAATACCATGGAATTCTTAGACGAAGACAGGTGCGTGCCAAAGCTGAGCTGGAAAGGAAACTCATCAAAGTCAGAAAGGTAAATGCCTCGGTTTTCGTAGATACTGAATCAATTACGAATCATATATTTTAATAGCTGGATACTTCCACTTAATGACTAGCATTGCTGATTGTTGCTCTGGTTACTGTCTTTGGTCATACATGCCGCCTTTCTGAAATTCAAGATAGCCCGGACTCTGATTGTTCATGCTTTTGTGTAGTTCTAGTTATGATTTTTGCTTTCTTCTATTGCTATTATATCTTTAGTTGCGTCCCTCACCACCAAGGTTCAAATCTCACTAAGGACATTTGGGATCGCCCTTACCCCTTGCTCCCTCCTCCCCAAAATGCATGGTCACTTGATCCTAGGCCTTTATCCTGACATGAGTTGGCCTAGGAGTGGTCCTCCTTGCCGATCTAGAAAAAAGGCGGCTTTTTCAGTTGATGCTCACTTGGATAATTCGATTTCTTGTAGCCATACCTCCATGAATCTCGCCACCAGCATGCTCTGAGAAGGGCAAGGGGTTCTGGAGGTCGTTTTGCGAAGAAGGGTGAAGCTGATGCTGAAGGTTCCCACCACTCTGCTGATGAGGAAAACAAACATTCAGGTTTGGGTTGACCTGTTACTTAGCCTGTGTGTATCTGCCTGCTTAGTGCTTATCCTTGTGACTCATTGAATTCCTTGTCTATCCAACCAGATGCAGGTGGGTCCCACTCTCGCAACGCCCGTGATGAACACACAGAACGCTCAAATGGCTTGGGGCGTGATGGCCAGTCGAACCAGCAGTGGGGTGGCATGTCCTCCGACCAGGCTCAACAGTGTGCCCTTGCCATCTGAAGAACCTGAGCCCAAGCACGTAGACGGGATTGCAGGTCGGTGGAACCGGGTATGCGTTGGAAGATGTATATTACCTATTTGTCTGATCTCTAAAGGTAGATCAAACATCTCTTGGCTTTTGGCTGAGCGGCAAATCATTCTTGGCTGGTTTCTAGAGTTAGAGAGAGAGAGAGAGAGAGATCGGGGGAGAGAATAGGAGAGGTAGAGATTATTGAATGGCCCTTGTGTTGATCAGTCTTTTACCCTCTGGATCGTGTACAGTTTTTAGCCTTTAGGTGTTCGTTGTTAGAGTTTCAGAGTAGTCTTTTAAGCAAAGACAAATGAGGCGAAAGATATTACAGTATTTAGTACTAGCTTTTATATCCCATCTTGACCTCTTTTGTTCTTGTTAGTACTTTGTATAGTCGTTAGGATTGAGGCTTGTTGCTTGAATGAGATGCTTATTTGATTTCTGTGGTTTGTGAGATCATATTTCATTTGCCAATAGTTGGTGCTGTAGCTCGACCGTGGTGCCAATAGTTGGTGCTGTAGCTCGACCGTGGTGTGTGTATTTGAAGGTTTTATTTAGGGTTCTCCTGGAATCTTTTAACCGAGGATGAATTGTTTTGACACTATGAGCTTGTGAATACAACATAAGACATGTTTAAACAATAAATCATGTTGCTGTCTTTTTGGCAGTACTGCCTGGTTTTTTTGATGCAGCAGCTTCATTTAAACTGCAACCCAGTTTAAGAACTCATCCATGATCTATCCAATTGACCATGGATTCTAATGGGTCTTATCCACGATCTTTTGTATTAGCTATCTATGTAATGAAAACACCATATGATTTATTAGCTATCTATGTAATGAAAACACCATATGATTTTATGCGAAATATTCTATGTAATGGAATATTTTGTATCTTTTGTATTAGATATTTGTATTAGATGACTTTTGATTGAACAACTTCTGATCTATTGTATCGTACTCTTGCAATAATACTAAAACTCATCTGAACCTCATCATTAAACTTGTAATTGCTTGCAAACAGCAGTACAACATTCCTGGGGGCTAAAACCCCACCCCCTCCCTCTCTCCCTATCTCTCTTCTNTCGAGAGTGTTAAGATTTGTATAGTTATCTCAATGACAGGTTCATGAGATATGAGTTCCGCGTTTCGCCATCCAACTATCTGCTCGATTTGCATCTCGATCTTGTGATTGACACAATTTTGTGCTGTTACCATCAGAGGCAGGACTTGCTCTCTAGCTCCATCCATTCCCCCTTCCCAAAAGAAACCCAAGTAACATTTGTCAGAAGGTTCCCTCTGTTCAGGATTCCTGAGGACAATGCAAAGGGTATACATATCTTCTACTATTCTGCCTCACCAGAGGTGGGATATTCCCAACATCCTTGAATGGCTGTCGATTTGAAGATACAAGCCTGCCACCACTTCGGTGTGCTGGTTTCTTGTCATCGCTGTAATCGACCACCTTCTTGTCGATGTTCTCACTTGTGAGATTGCTTCCTTTCACACGACACGTTAGTCCTCGCTTTTCCCTGGCAAGTTGCGCTCCTAGTGATATTGGCACTAGATCCTTACTCGCTTTCACTTCAAGGTTGGAGCTGTTCTTGTTTCTCAGTTGTTCCAGCTCCAGCTGGAGTTCTCCTACTTGTTTCCGAAGTCGACCCTCATTGCTCTCGAGAGAAAGGGCTTTCTGTTTCCATTCCTCCACCTATTCAAAAGCAAACACAATAAAGAAGCTTGTTAGTTGTAACAAAATTTCCTCCATTCAAACAGACAGGTCTTAGTAGATCAAAGTCTCTAGTCTACAAAACTAAATCTACTAAGGATTCTAAACTTTTGATAAGGAGTTCCAAGATATCGTAATAGTTGGTCATCAATCCTATAAAAAGAAAATCCATGAATTAGAACTCCAAAAGCCCCACCATTGCTGGATTTGGAACCAAGCCACCCAGACCCTCTTTCTTATAATCACATATTCGATTGAAGTAAGTTCGATGGACAAAGCCAAAAAGCCATGTGACCTATATACATCAATATATACAAAAAAAAAAAAAAAAAGTTAACAAGATGCCCGTTCTACAAACATGTACACCTAATTCGGATTCACAAACCCTTGAACCATACCCATATCCTCATCCTATTATAAAAGGCATCAAGACAATGCCAAAGGCAACGTATAAGTCAGTAATTATAATGATTTACCTCAGAGTTTAAGGTTTGGATTTTGTAATCAGAATCAAGTGCTCGCTCTTCCCAGAAATCTCGAGAAGCCTGCATTTCTTCCATCTCACTCCTCACCTGCCCAAGCATCTCTTGCATCTGCGACCATTGTTCTGTCTCAGCCCTTACCTGCTCCATTATCCTCCTTACTACGGCTTTACAGTGACCTGAGCATGTTTTTGGCTCACTTGACTTTGCTTCCTGTGGAGCAATTTTAGCATAAGATAGATAAACTAAGAAATCCATTCAAATTACGGCAAACATATAAAGTTAATACAAGGTGTTCTGGTGTAGCAAGCAAGATCAGCAAGTGTAAGGTATAAGAGGTTTGCTAGCATGCATCAGAATTAAGGATGGACAATCCTTTGAAACATAGATTTCCTTGCAAACATGGGTGACTGGCTGTACACTCTGGAGTCTGCCAATCTTTCGAGCTTTCTTCAGCCTCAGGTTGTATCTGTGTGAATTCTGAAGACATCATTCAGTCTTTTGTTATTGGATGTTAATCTAGGTACTTAGTTTTGAGTAATATGTTGACTTATACTAGAAAAAAAGATTTCCTTAGCATTAGTTCCAATTTTGCAATACTTTCCTGGTACTTGTGAGACACACATGAACATCAGAAATTATATGCATCAACTTGATTTATTGTTAAGTACCCAAATGGGAAGTGCTAAACCAAATAGTGATCATCAACAAGATGAGGCTTTTGCCTCCGCATGCTTATATTCCCCTATTTTCTTTTCTTTCCTCGAGAATTCTAAAACAGTTTTTTTTTTTTGCTAATCAAAAGGAAGGTGCTAGTGAATAGCGACCGATACACCTCCCGCTACGTAATGTTCGGACTCTCGTTTTCAACAGCGAACATATCAGACTAACTGAACAACCAGCGCAAGCACTGGCCCCGTCAACGTAGCACCATCAAGGGGCAAGTATAATTCCTAGAAGCCGGAAGTTACAAGAGACATGGGGCGATGAGGAATCGAACCCATGACCTTGGCTTACCAAACCACTTGGGAGTGACCTTGGAACCACTTGGCTACCACCCTTTGATGGTAGAATTCTAAAACAGTTGACATTTGATCTTCACAGTCATTTTCAACAGGCACAGAATTTGATATAAAGTGACAAGGATACATCAACACAGTCCATGTTAACTAATGATGCCCAGTAATGCAGTCAATACTCTTAGCTGACATCAGAATCATCTGCCCTGGACAATAAAATGCATGCAGTTGGATTTGAAAACTGAAGAAGTAAAGAAAATACCTGTGAGGAATGGCGGAATGAAAAGGAAGAAAAGTCAGGGAGGTCATATCGCCTGGAAGTCGAGGCAGAGGTAGGAGCAGAACAGTTGCCTGTAGCAGACAACATGGAACCATATTCTTCCTCCATTCTCTTCAATAACTTTCCCTTTGATAATCTTTCCATTTTTCTTCTCAAAATCTCCACCTGCACGAATTCCCATGAAAATCATGAATGTCCATAAAATTTAAATTTGCATGGATGCTTTTTCTAGTCTGAAGTTAGCATTCTAGGCATTTGTTACCATAACCAAACTACCATTATACATATAGCTAAACAGAGAAGAAGTTTTCTGCCACTTCAATGCCTCTTATCCTTCACATTGCAGTATCAATATGAACTTGAAACATAGTCCAAAATCAATGTTTGCAAGTGTTCTTATAATGTTACAGTATTCAACCTTAGTTTGTTCTGACATTATGCTTATGCAGCCAAGTGAATCATGAATATCCTAAGATGTTCTAGGCTTCAACTATAATAACCAAACTTGTCACATTCTAGTTTACATATCAGTGCAAAACAAAGGACACAATAACTCCAAATTCCAAAAATGAGTTCCATAAACAGAGAAACCAGGTATAGATGGCTCTTACATCAGCAAACTTGCCGGACCTGCGCCTGGAGGCAAATTCCTCGAACCTTCCATCTCTCGACAGGGCAGTCGAAAAGCTACCTCCCGAGATCTCCCCCATGTCCTTAACACAACTCTCGTCAGCCACTTCACCGAGCTTTTCGAGCTGTTTCTGAAGCAAAGAAGCTTGCTTATCAAAGTTGCTGCATTTTTGGTGCTCAAGGTGTTTCACCTTTGAGCTCCTTTGCAATTCTACAAGCTTCTTTGCCAACTCCTCAATCTCCTGTTCTATTACTACATTCACACTTTCACCTTCTCTTATCTTCTTCTTTCCCTGCAAAACAACAATAACCCAATAAGGAACTGCTCTTATCATCTTGCCTAAAATAAATAGAACCATAGAATCATTTGCATTACCAGAAAGAGACGGTCAAATAAAACATGTTCTGTCAGGTGAAATATTAAACAATGAGCTAGTAGTTCCAAATCAAATCACAATATTAAAATTTGAAATAATCCCATAAAATTTGTCATTTCTGCTTACACTTTAGCCCATCCATATATGTCAT
>BSSO01002766.1:0-18285 GCA_030267885.1 Mesembryanthemum crystallinum
TCCCCACAAAAAAAAATTATATAAGGGGGTTTTTTACAAAAAGTGTATTATATAAGGGGGTTCCCCGCAAAAAATCCTTTTTTTTATATAAAAGTAACTCTTTTCTTTATTTTTAAAGGGATTATTACTTCTTTTTTTTTTTTGGTATGGCTTGTATGCTTAAAGTCACATAAAAATATTTAGAATGTGGTAAGCTTTTAATAATTTCGCATAACAAATTAAAGGTTTAATTTAACGCAAATTCTTGTGTACAACCGTCTAACCGTTAGATTACCCAATATAATGGTGATTTTTTGCAATTTATGGGCTATTTCTAGCCACTTGGGGGCTACCTTTTATATTCTATAGTAATTTTATAAAATTACTCTAAGTTCTAAAAATGTAACCTCTAAATCGATAAAAGTACCCACTAAATTGCAAAAAGTTATTCTTAGATTGGAATAAATTGTATAAAGTAGCCCCCAAGTCACTAAAAATAACCTTAAGTTACAAATAGTCACCTTTAAATTAGGTTGTCTAACGGTTAGACGGTTGTACAAGAGAGTTACTCTTGGTTGAATAACTCTCTTATACAATTCTTGTGTATAACCGTCTAACGGTTAAACAGCCCAATATAATGGTGACTTTTTGCAAGTTAAGGGTTATTTTTAGCCACTTAGGGGCTACTTTTTATATTTTATAGTAATTTCATAAAATTACCCTAAGTCGTGAAAATGTAGTCCTAAGTCGATAAAAGTAGCCACTAAATTGCGAAAAGTTATTCCTGTATTGGGTCAACTTGTTTAAAGTAACCCCAAGTCACTAAAAATAACCCCTAAGTTACGAAAAGTCACCCTTAAATTTGGTCATCTAACGGTTAGACGGTTGTATAAGAGAGTTATTCAACCAAAAAGTACAAAAATAAACAAAGTACTGACGAAAACAATTTGCAATTGGAAAAGGGGAAATTAAGGGGGGAAAAAAGGTTGAAGGATTAGCTATCTTCGACCCTTGGTGGATGCGATAGGATATGCCTGGCTTGCTATAGCCAAATTGTTAAACAACTTTATATTAATCAATGGACATCAAATGATTATTATTTTTTGAAATAAAAGTATTATTTTTAGGACAATAAATATTTTTTACTACACTTCTAAATTAAGAAAGTATTTCCTTTGTACTAAATAAATTAGTCCCTCCATCCTATTTTGCTAACACTATTTTTGACTTTGGTTGTCAAACTTTGATAACTTTTTGGTCTAACTACAGGTTCATCAAAACTAGTCCTGTTCGCACTGGATCAGCCAACGAAGGGGTAAAGTGCTCCCATCAAACAGTTTCTCCATTCAAATATTCGAACCAGGCCTCAACCTTGTTTAAGGGATGAAAGTGTCGAACCACTCATAAACTTTAATAACTTTAACGATACATTAGGGTGTGCTTTGTGTTCAGTTCGCTTCAAATTAATTGAACTTAACTGAATGAACAGTAATTTGTGAAAAGAAAAAGATTTTAACTTAAACTGAACTGAATTGAACTGAACAATTTGAAATGGTATTCGTTAAGGTGAAACGAACACACCCTAAATAAAAGCTACACCAATTTATAATAATGATATGATTACTAATACATAGATTCATCTCTAATTATACATTCATAAGATAATCATTTTTAGTTTATAAAAAAAAGTTATCGTTTTTAGATGACCGCAAAATATTATATAAATAGAGGAAATATTGAGTAATATTTTTGTGTAACTGTCTAACCGTTATACGACCCAATTCGAGGGTTATTGTTTCCAATTTAGGGATTACTTTTATCTATTTAAAAGTGACTTTTTACAATTTAGGCTAATTTTACTAAAATACGTAAGTTGTAAAAAATCATTCTAAATTACTAAAAGTAGCTCATAAATGACAAAATATAACCACTAAGGTGGATCGTCTAATAAATAGACGGTTATTATACCCAAACAATTTGCGGGGAATATTTAGTTAAGTCACCTGAATGGCTAGTCAATGAACCAAGCGTATCACCATACGACAGTCTCCTTTGGCTCTGTGACACTAGCGTCTAGCGTCACTTATTTATTGTTGCATCACATTCATGGTACCCCCAATCGAATAAAAGCCGTGGTTCGGATCCTTGTCCAAATGCAATTTATCAAATGCTATATACTTATATCATACAAGCTGGAATTTCACATATGCATATATCCATCTATGATGACATTAAGACTATGTTTGGTAAAATTAGTTGCAATTGTAACTTCAAATCTTGTTTAATAGCTGAGAGAAAACAAGCTGCAAATTTGTAAATATAACTTTTACTCAAAACCTAGCCGTCAAGTGAAAGATGATATGGGTAACTGTTAAAAATCAGCTGTAACTGTCAAGTAAAAGTTAGCTGTTATTTTGAATCTTGTTTGGTACTTGAGGCAAAAAAGAATAAGTTTTAAGTTTCAATCTGTAACTTTTACTCAAAAGCTACCAAAATCTAACTGTTGGTGCCAAACATAGCCTAAAGTGTAATTGTTACCGCCATCTTAATGAAATGGCAATTTGTCATCAAACTACAAAATCTAGTCTTAAACTCAAATTTAAATTAATAAGCTGCGCTTCATTAATTGGAATGAACCTGAAAAAGTACTAATCACTTAATAAAAAAAAATAAAAAAAAAAAGCATTACTTACTGTTTCTTCTTATTATGAGGAAGATTACACTGAAGTTTAATTTATAAATCATATAAAAGGGTTGTTTTCACTTGCTTTTTGGCCCTGGAACTTGATTGACACATTTTTCTATTGTTTTCTTGAAAGAGATATTCCATTTGTTGAACAAGTTAAAACATTACAAGGAGCCGCCAAGAATCTTAGGAAACATCCCATGCATGCAGGAACTTTACTTTACTTTCCAAAATTAAACTGTGTTTCAACACTACAATATATCCATAGTACTAATAAAATGAAGTCATTTCCAATCAATGATAATGATTTGGTCTTCTGATAAAACAAACTATTACTACCACAAAATTTAGGGTCCAGGTTGGTAGGAAAAATGCTACTGAGGAAAATGATTTTTAAAGAAAGATTAAATATTCGAATTTTAATGAAAAGTAATTTTTAAAATATTGTAGGAGAGGCCTTATACATGTGGCCGCTAGTAATGATAACATAAAAAAAAAAAAAAAAAAAAATTGTACAACGCTAAATTAAAAAGGAAGTCAAGCAAATCTAGGATGCTACATTACCAACATAATAAATGCTAATTCATTATAAATTGATAAAAAAAAAAAAATTATTTGTACTATTAAAGATTTGAACCCATTACCTCCAACCAAATATATAATGATCCTATGACCAAGTTATCAATATTCATCATATGTTGTATTGTGTGAAAGTCTTAACTACATACGATTGAAATTATGATACATGTAATAAAAAGATCGATTTCATAATACCATTTTTTCATTTTTGAATTGATTTGATAATAAAAATATTTTATAGATGATATTAAATAAACTTGAATTATAAATTATCAATATATAAGATAATTGTAAATCAAAACAATGTTCTCTGCATCTCACGGGTATATCCGTATGTATATAAACTGACCCCTTGCAACGCAAGGATATATAACTAGTATGAATCAAAAACAAATATTAGTGACCAAAAAACTAGTATCGGTGACCTAACAAATGGAATTGATAATATAAAAAAAAGTAATATTAATAGTGTGCCTCATCTATAAGCCGCCTCATAGGAGATGAACTGTTAACCATATACAAGTCAATTGTGGATTATCCATCCTGCTAAAATCTATTGGCAATGTAAGTAATTCACTTGACTTGTTTATATGTTGGTGTTTCTCCTTTAATCTTTTGATGTTAGACTTTGATTATTCTCACTTATTTTAGCAAGAGAGAAAGATAAATACTGGAACTAGCTACTTACCCCCAGTTTGTTGCTAAACATAGACTTTATGCTTTGAGAATGAAGGTTGGATGTTACAAAGTAACTAAAACTGGAGTAACTATTGTATGGTTCCGGACCATATCTTTTATGAGTGATTTGGAGTTGATTTCACTTATTATGTGAGACATGGATCATTAGTCTAAAACCATGTAATAATTACTCGGAAAACTGATAGAATATTATTATCCTCATTGCTGATGTCTACGTGGAGTATTCTTATTCATAATACAGGTCGAAAAGCCAATTAAGACAAAGAAAACATACTATTCTGCTTTCTTTTATATTTTTCTATTGGAAGAATAGTCACTTATCTGGACTCATCTTAAATTCTTAATTATATACATGACATTGAAATTTCCAAGAAATTGAACAACTATTTCTCCACATCTTTAACAAAAGCCACCATTTTACGAAACTCCTTGATGCTTATTAAACCATAATCCAACAGAAATTTTGTGTTATTTCCATGAAAAATAGTGAGGATAATACACTAATACTCTTGTGACACAACCCAATTAATGCTTGTGATTGTACATCAGCTTGACTTTCACTTAAACAATTCTCACTTTAAGAGTATTATGAATGACTTTTGTAAATTTAATAATGACTTTCTAAAATTTTAGAAACGATTATGAGCACTAAGCAGTTTGTGTTTTTTGAGAAATTTATGAATCAATTTAGGCCCAATAGCACCAATTATGTTTCATTTAGTGCATTTGTCATATATGTCAATTTCATTAGTAAAAAAAAACACCATTGAATGGCTAGATTGGCATTAAAAATGGACCTTTTGTGACAAGTTGGTATTAAAAAATACTCCGACGACAATTGAGTCATAAAAATGTGCTACGACAACCACAATGACATTAAAAAAAAAAAAAAAAAAACGAACAAGTCAAATGAGCCCTTTCTTGCGCCGCAAATGTGATTTTCACTTATTGTAATGGTTTTTTTTACAATATTATCTACTTTCACACTGATTAACATATATTTTAATATAAAAAAAAATCCCCAATTTTGGGTGGAGGGAAATTTCAAATTCCCCAAATGTGGTTGGTAGAAAATATAAAGGCAATTATAGAGCGTTTATTATTTCTATTTAGGTGATTTTTAAAATCAAAATACAATTTAATTAGTGGAGAAGTAGAAAATGATTAAAAAGACTATTATAATATGTCAAAATTTCATCTCCGACGAAAAAAAAGGGCTCACTTGACTTGTTTTATTTCTTTTAATGCCATTGTGGTTGTCGGAGCACATTTTTATGACTCAAACGTGGACGGATCATTTTTTAATACCAACTTGTCACCAAGGGTCCATTTTTAATGCCAATCTGGTCATTCCGGGAAAAAAAGTACTCCATCCGTCTCAAAATAATTGTCGTTTTAACTAACTTTTTATGTCTCAAAATATTTGTCGCTTTACAATTTCAATATAATATTAATTTCTAATTTTCATAATGTACCCTTATGGTTTACTACTAATTTCACTTTTCAATGCACCTAGTTCCAATTAATGCAAGGGTAATAGAGTCAAAGTTTTTTAACTACCTCTATAATTAATTGTCTTCTTAATATGTGCGCATTAACCTTAAATGACAGTTATTTTGAGATGGAGGGAGTAACATGCTATTGTGTTAAGTACATTTAAAAAAAATAAAAAAATAAAAAATAAAAGTGGAATAGAAGATGACAACTCTAATAAAACAGATGATATTTATTAGTGCAAGCATGCGCCTAGACAATTGCACATAAGATTTGTCAACTATACCATTCTAGATAGGGTTTGATCTCTCAATTAATTATCTAGGTCTGAATTTTCCCTCTCTTTCTTTTGGCGCTTCCTGCACCTTGCGAATATAGTGGATGGTATCAGTCTCAACTTGATAATAGGAGGCTTCCTCACAAGAAAAGTAAGAAAAGAAAAGAAAAAATGAAGAAAAGAAAAGGAAACAAAACTAGAGAGAAAGACATGAAACTTGAGACCTATATAATTATTGACCCTATTTGGCAAATGGCTGATACTTGCTATTGTACGTTATATATGCATGTTTCGAAAGTTTTTAAATTATTTTTTTCCATCTACAGGTGTTTCTAATATAGCTACATTGTCTTAATTTTTATACTAATATAAAACCAATAACCGTATAGAAATAGGAGTCAAAATATGTGTTTTTTTCTTTCTATAATTGAAATTTCGGGAATTGTTAAAGATACCCCTGAACTTCGACGAAATGCAAGTGGTGTGTAGCAATTTTCAGAAGTGTCTGGTGTACCCTTGAACTTTGAATATCAGGTCATTTATACCCACTTCCACTGACAATGGGGTATTATCGTTAGCATTTTGCTACTTACTTTCTCTCTTTTCTACCTAAACAATGGAAAGACAAAATCACCCCTTACATCATCGATCATATCAACTCCACTCTCCTCAGCCTCCAACCTTCCAACCGTCTCTCACACCCCCTATTTCCAACCCCCTCCCTATATGATTTTCTCTTTCCTTTAGCTAGAGAAGGGGCTGAAATGATGTGTTAATGATAGTTTGGTTTCTTCATTGTTTTGGTTGCAGAGATAAACAACTAACAAAAATATTAACGACTAATCGCTACTGAAAGTAGGTTTGGATATCATAACGGTCAAAGTAAATCGGTACCCTTTTACATTAAAAAACAAAAAGTATAGGGTACCCCATACAATTATGAAAACAACTGGGTACCAGTTGCATTTCCTTAAAGTTCAAAGGTACCTTAAATTAGAAAAGTTCCATTGAATTTTGTTATTAAAAATCAGAGCTAACCTAAGCATCGTTTATATAATGTGATGTGAACCAACCTTCTAGAAATCAAAAGATGCTATAGTGATTTGAAGTATCATAACTTTGAGGTCGATCATGTGATTATATTCAGCCTTTATATCTTCTATAAAAAGAAATAAAATAAATCATTGGGATAAATTAAAGTAGTTGCTGCATAAATTGACTCCTCTTAACCCTTATGCCATAAGTTAAAACTGGCCTCGAGTTCGTAAGAGATATTTCACTCATTGATAAATATTACAACTTGAAACATCAAGTTATGGGCTTAAGTTTTTAGAGATTTCTTAGCTTGTATGGATTAACTCTTGAAATATTCGACTACGTGCACTGAGAGATATATCTTAGCTAGTCTTATTTACTCATTAAGGGTATGTTTGGCAAAATTAATCGTAGTTGTGAACTGTAGCTGTACCTGTTGCTTTAAATCCTATTTGATAGCAGAGAGAAAAAGAACAAGCTACATCTTCACAAGCTGTAGCTTTTACTCAAAATCTAGCTGTCAAGTGAAAACTACTATGAATTCTTTTCAAAAATCAGCTGTAGCTGTAGTTGTTACTAAAACCTTGTTTGGTAGTTGATATAAAAATAAACAAGCTGTAACTTTTGCTCAAAAGTTAGCATTTGAAAGCTTTTGGTTCCAAACATACCCTAAGGCTATGTTTGGCAAACTAGCTTTAGCAGTGAGCTCTACCTGCAAGTTTTAGTTGTTAGCTTTTAGGTGAAAGCTTACTCTGTTAGCTGCAAGATTCAAGCTATAACTTTTGCTCAAAATTTAACTTTTCAAAACTTTTGGTGCCAAACATAGGAGCTTTAGGAAGCTTTTGACCCCCTCCCAAAAGTTAAAACTCTTGCAAAAACTGCTCCATCCAAACAAAGCTTTTGACAGTTTTCATTGTCCCAAAAGCTCCCAAAAGTTGCATGCCAAATATACACTAAGGCTATGTTTGGCAAACTAGCTTTAGCTGTGAGCTGTAGCTGTAAGCATTAGGGTATGTTTGGCAAAATCAGTTGTAGCTGTAGCTGTTATTTCAAATCTTGTTTGGTAGCAGAGTGACAAAAGAACAAGTTATACTTTCAAGCTGTAGCTTTAAGTCAAATTCTAGCTGTAAAGTAAAAGCTACTACAAATAACTTTAAAAATCAGTTGTAACTGTAGTTGTTGCCAAAAACTTGTTTGGTACCTGAGATAAAAATGAACAAGTTGCAAGCTTTAAGCTGTAACTTTTGCTCAAAAGCTAGTTTTCAAAAGTTTTTGGTGCCAAACATACCCTTAGCTTTGAGCTTTTGGGTGAAAGCTTGTTTTGATAGTTTTCACATTTGGAGTTTTTGAGAGAGTTTGACCCCCTCCCAAAAGTTAAAATTCTTTCAAAAACTGCTCCATCCAAACAAAACTTTTGAGAGTTTCCGTTGTTCCAAAAGTTAAAACTCCTCACAAAAGCTCCCAAAAAAATTGCGTGTTAAACATGCACTTTTTAAATAAGATCCTCCTTACTAACACCCAAAATTAAAACCTAGTGTACTGTGCCTTATGACTGTTATGAGGTTGGTGAATTAATTAAATACTTTATGCATTATATTACTCCATTCATCAGGAAGTAATATGATCTTATTATTTGACTTCTAAGCTCAACTTTGATCATTATTAAATATTTTTCATATTGACTTAAAACAAAAACTCATATATGGTTAGGTTTCTTTTGAAAGAAACTTTTGTAAATATTTTTTTATGTTGTTATTTACATCAAGTAGTGATAAAATTAGGCTATATTCTCTTCATGTTATTTTTGTTGATATTTATTATTGATTGATAATTTTTGTTAATTTTCATTTATTTTTGTTGATTTTACTGATTTTTGTTAATTCTACTGATTTTTGTTGATTTTTAATGATTTTTGTTGATTTTTACTGAAATCAACAAAAATCAACAAAAATAAGTTTAGGAGAACAAAGCATTAATTGTCAAAATTAACCTTGTAAATCAAATGTTATTACTATTAGTTTCTAATGGAGAATTATACTTTCTCTTTACTATAATTACAAATTCTTCATTCTAACATTGCAATATTAACTTCCACAAGCTAAGTGATCACACATATTATGGAGTTATATACTTTTACGTCTCGTTTTAGCGATTAAGATTGAGATATATGAATATTGAGTATATCACAGTTTTGTTTTTCGCATCCATCGATATATGTATATGTAATAAATGTAGGAAACTTTTAACTTTGTTACTATGAGGTTTGAAGTATTTATTAATTATCACCTTATAATTTCAATATATATTCCAAAACATTTTGCATATGGATAAGTAAACGACATCATTGACTATTTATGTGTGGTTGAATCACCAATTTTCAAGCTCAGTGGGTGAAGCTCAAAAGCATGAAAGATACCTAAATTCATCAAATTATGTAGCCATAAACAAATCGATCCCTCATAAACAAGCAACGACATTGTTTATTCATACCTCACTAACGAAGTCTTCCACCGATCAGAGTTGACGAAATACGCTTAAGTGAAAATAATATTTAGTTTACAAGTCATCAAAATGGAAATATTGAAACTATAGGACACTAATGAATAAATACCCCATACCTCAAAGGCACCAAAGTACAAAAAGAAATTTGCTAACTAGCTAGATGAAAATATATAATGTAAAGTGGAAAAAAGAAAATGGAAGAAAAGGTCTTCCTTCACCTCCCTAGGTTAGTTGGTAGTCATTACATCACATGACCAAAAACGTGCCCCACCCTCTTACTCCAATTACTATAAATACCAACTTAGTTCCATCCATTTCTCCATATCAAACCACCATCAAATAATCCTACACTTGAGAGCTTCAACACATTATTCATTCCCCAAATATATACACTACCTTGCTTCCAAAGAAACCCAAAACAACAATGGCCAATTTTTCCTCCAAAATCGCCATCATTGGGGCCGGAATTAGCGGCATAGCGGCTGCCAAGCAGCTGGCCAAACATGAGCCCGTGGTCTTTGAGGCCACGGGCTCGTTGGGTGGTGTTTGGGAGCACGCCTCCTTCCGATCCACCAAGCTCCAAACCCCTCGTTGCGACTATGAATTTTCCGATTTTCCCTGGCCAGATAGGGACAACTCCTCTTTCCCTTCTAATATTGAGATCATAGACTACTTGCATGACTATGCAACCTATTTTGATGTCCATAAGTTTGTTAGGTTTAATTCCAAGGTGGTTGAGCTCCGCTATATCGGTGGTGGCAACCACCATGAGGCCGCTAGTACTGGCGGAGGTCAAAGGGAGTATGGGAGGTTGTTGACCGGCCACCCTGCCTGGGAGGTGGCTGTTCAAACAGGTGATGACTATGAGGCAGTTGAGGTAAGGGGCCGGGTCATTTTTTGTTTGTGTAGAGAAAAATGTCACGTACCAAATGATTATTTGATAGTTGATTAGTATAATTGCGAAAAAAATTAATTGTAAAGTTTATAATTGGTAACCTTATTAGTTATTATAGCTAAAAAAACAATAGAGATTATCTGTTTTCTCAACTTTTAAAAGAAAAGAAAAAAAACTTTTCAAAAATGGGATATATATTGCTTATAGTTAACTAGCTACGTCTAATTCATATTTCAAAGACTTTGGTGGAATTCCACTTAAAATACGTATACATATGTTAACTATTTTTAGTTTTTATTAGTTGGATAATTTATTGGATTATGACTAATATCAAACCAATTAGAGAAGATGATTAATTGTTTAGATATTGACAATCTCATAGGTGGTGTTCTATCCAACAAGTGATGTATGTCTTAGTCTTACCAAAACTAATTAATGCACTCATATAGGATATTATTTATGTATCCCATTAAGACAATGCATTGTGAAGTTATTTGAATTATTGTTTCCTTATTGCTTGTTAATTTCGATCGTTCAATACACAACTAAAAACTCAGATCTACTACATCACCGAAGTCGAAATAAGTAAAATTTGTTTGAAAACTTATGCATATTCTGTAAATTTCATAATTAATTTTCAGAGGTATACATTTGAGTTTGTGGTGGTGTGCATTGGAAAATATGGCGATATTCCGAAAATTCCAACATTTGCAGCAAAAAAAGGGCCAGAAATATTCCAAGGAAAGGTTCTTCATACACTTGATTACTGCAAATTAAGCAAGGAAGAAGCTTCTGAGATTCTTGGAGGAAAAAGAGTTGCAATTGTTGGCTACAAGAAATCAGCAATTGATCTTGCTGTTGAGTGTGCTCAAGCTAACCATGGTTAGTTTTTCATTCTTGACTCCTCTACTTATATTATAAGCTATATATACATATATTTACATACACTATGCTAGCATGAAATTGGACTTACTATATATGTGTACGTGCGAATGAGAATATTAGCAATATAGTTTGAATTTTAATTCCAATATTCCATTCTTTTTTTTTTAGTCATGTGGAAAACACAATTTTGAACTTTCTTTTGTTTGATACAACTCTTCACCATATAATTTTGATTCAATGTACTTATATTATTTGAAAGTAGTTTCACGATTTACTCAAGAGTTGTTGGCTCACTGGTAAACAAGTTTAGCTTATATACACCAAGTAAGAGGTTTAAGCCTCATGAGGAGCACCTACGCGAATTTATCGTGGAATACCCAAGACCATACGTTAGGAGGTGTCCTTTTTAGCCATGCTCAAGAAGGAGACGAAAAAAATTACATCAATTTTAACCATATAAATTTTTTAGAAGACAATGATGGGTATAAACAGTATGATTTGACTTAACCTTTTTGTAATAAGTATATTGAAAGAGAAACGGCCAAAATAGTTACAACTAATTATTGTTTTTCTTTGAATTATCACATGTATCATATAGAGCAGATTTTTTCTTTGCAGTTTCGTTATGATAAATGATCTACTAATAATAATAGACTTTTCTTTTAACTAATAATATTATTGTGACCAACTATATATAGTCAATCATCATTTGATCACTAGTTATATATCTTTTAAAGAATTCAAATGGCAAGAGCTCAAACTGACTTTGGTAATGAAAGTATTTATATATATCTGAATGCATAATCATCAAAATCTATCTTTATTAGATATCACTTTGAAATTATTTGGACTTTTGCATGGTTCAACAAACAAATTAAAGCATAATAAATAAATAAAAAACGCCCAAGATCAAGAAGTTTATATATAATTCAACCCATGTCTTAACCACTTGACTTATTTTACAATGTCAAAGTTTTCCTGATAATAGTAGTGGTAATGGTGACCATGAGTCCTTGGTTTGACTTGGTTGGCTATCTCGTTTACACTACCTAACTTATAAATATATTGTTCTTCAAAAATGTAATATATATATTAATTTTTGGAAAATAAAAAAAAAATGATACATAGAATCTAATTAAAAATTACGCATAAATAAGGTCTGAACCCAATAGTTAACATTAAAGTGTTAGGTACGTCTAATTAATCCCTCAGCTTATAGACAACATTATTTTAAAGAGTAAAATTTGAGTTCAGAAATTATGATATTACAAGTAAATATCATTGTTCATGAATTCTTGAAAAATTCCCATCAAGTTATATGGTTAATAATTAGGTGTAATGTTCTTTCTCACAACATACTTCAAATAATTAAATCTGTGTTAAATAGTGATGATATGGTGTAGAAACCTAGCTACTAGTATAATACTCCATGATAGCCAATAAGAGGACAGCAGCCCACAGAATCATAAAAGATGAAGAGAAAACTGTGGTTTGATATATGATGTACTTACAAAGAAAAGACCATCATCAAGTTATAATTGTTTGACTTGAACTTCTAAATTACTTAAAAAAGGTTTAATTAATTTATTTTTTTATTAAGGAAAAAATAGAGAGAACTCCCAAATGGCATGTTGCTTTCAAGTTTGAACTTTCAAGTGGGCCAAAAATGACAATTTTTAATGTTGTTTTCACATTTGCATGGGTCAATCATTTGAGCACGTACGTACTAAATACCAATGACAATAGTAACTTTATTTGTCCCAAGAAAAAAAAAAAACAATAAAAACACAATGACAAATAGTATTATTATATATATTTATTGCAAGTCCAACAAGAATATAATTGTGAAATGTGAATGATTTGCATTGCAGGAGTAGATGGGAAACCATGCACTATGGTGATAAGGACTTTGCATTGGACTGTTCCTCATTACTCCATTTGGGGTTTGCCATTTTACCTCTTTTACTCCACAAGAACTTCTCAATTCTTCCATGAAAGACCTCACCAAAGCTTTCTAAAAGATTTGACATGCCTCTTCTTTTCTCCAATGGTAAATTACTCATCATTTATCTTCTGAAATATATATAGTTAATCAATACTTTCTCTATTCTACTTTAAAAGTTCAAATTTTGACTTTTAAAGTCAACAGACTAAAACTGATCTTATATTGGAGTATTTTTTTTTTTTAAAAAAAAAAAAAAAAACTAACTAAAATATTCATCAAGACCAAGATTACGATGTTACAATAAAAATTTCTCAAATGTTGTTTAATTAAGAGAAAAATTGTATATTATTTCAGAGACAAGTTGTTTCGAAAATCATCGAGAACTATTTGATGTGGAAGCTACCATTGGAGAAGTATGGCCTAAAGCCAGAGCATCCCTTCCATGATGACTATGCAAGTTGTCAAATGGCAATCTTGCCTGAGAATTTCTTCGCGGAGGCTGATGAGGGAAGAATCAAGTTCAAGAAGGCATCTAAGTGGTGTTTTTACGAAAATGGGATCGAATTCGATGATAACACCAAGTTAGAGGCTGATGTTGTCATTTGTGCAACTGGTTATGATGGGAAGAAGAAGCTTGAGTCCATATTACCACAGCCTTTTTCTAGCTTCCTTGACTATGATGGTGTAATGCCATTATACAGGTAATAAAGACTTGCATATTTCAAGTCATTTTAGCTTTTGACTTTTAATATACTAAAAACTAATGCAAGAGAAAGTTTAATTTGGTGTTCTGACCATTATGTTAATACTAGGTATTTTCCCATTAATATAGGTTTCTTCTAGGAAGTTTTCTTATAGAATCTGTCAACACTCAACAGTGTTACAATAATATTATTGTCCCATGCCAGTTATATATTTTATCCTATAAAGAAGTATTCTAACTACCTAAAGTGTATCTTTTGTTGATCCTATCTAAATTTTGTAGGAGCACAATAAACCCTATGATTCCGAATATGGCGTTTGTGGGTTATGTGGAGACAGTATCAAGCCTGCAAGCGGCCGAGCTAAGGTGTAAATGGTTGTCGAGGCTCGTGGAGGACCGATTCAGGCTCCCTAATGTTGATGATATGCTAGTGCAGATAGCTAAGGAGGTGGAAGTAATGAAGAGGAATACCAGATTTTACAAAAGGCAATGCATTTCTACTTATAGCATCAATCATAATGATGAAATTTGTGAGGAGATGGGTTGGAGTTCATGGAGGAAGAAAAGCTGGTTGTCTGAAGCATTTAGCCCCTACACAAGCCAAGATTATGAGGGCAATTAACAAATCAAAGCAACAGGAATTAAAAAGTTATTAGTCTTTTATGGAGTATATGTTAAGTATGCATCATATAGTGATATGATATGATACTCATATATTACTCTAGTAGTATATATAGTGGCCTATAGCAAATTTTGTTTGGCTTTCATTTAAGCAATGTGCATAATAAACAGAGACTAGGTTGAAAGATATGTAGATGTTTCAAGGTCAAGATACAATGAAGCATATATTCAACCTTTGGTTTCTACTTTCTTGATGAAATTTTATGGGGATTATCATTATGCCACTGAAGCTTCTTTCAAATGAGCAAATATACTCTTCTTATTTCACAAGTCACAATGATTGTCTAACTTTTTATTGCGAAATTATCTTTTCAATTCAAGTATCATTACAAACTGTTTGTTATTTTGTAGTATTTTCTTTTTACTTCATTACTTGTAAAGGAACCAACTCAACAAAAAATTTAAGGTGAGCACTCAACAAGGCTTCACCATGGTAATAAAAACAATCCATGAAAGCATCAACATATATAGAATTGTAGTTCTAGAATTATAAATAGTTTTATTATATAATGATGTTGGGATGACTCTAAGAGCAATAGTTGGGAGCTCAGTTATATTCCTCGCAATTTGAATTTTGAGATTCCAAGTTTGAGTTTCATGCATCTTCATTTATAAGTGGAGGGTTGGATTTTTTATTGTTGCCTTCGGGCCTTTCAAGAGAAGAAATGCCTAATTTTAAACAGAATGTGAAAAAGAAAAAGAAGAGACAAAAAAGAGTACACTTTTGAAGAGAAAAGTAAACAAATCCAATGACCTGAGCTGGTAGACTGGTAATCTTTGCAAGGCCCATATAAGCCTTCAATGATCTACAAAGGCCCTAACGAAACACAAACTACAATGAAGTGTACGAGTCAAAGCAAGGCCCAATTTCCAACTAAACATGACAAAAGCCTTAGGTGACGTTTGCTTGGATGCAATCGGAACTACAATGTAATAAGCATTTTATTTATATACTCCATTAATAAGTTGCACAAGAAATGAAGGGTTAGTCTTACATGCACTTTTTAGTATATTGTATACACTAAGTAGTATCAGGGTCGCATGCAAGCCAGAAATGACAACCATATCCCTAACCTTTATACTACTACCACCTGTCTCTTCGGTGTGACAACTTCAATGTGGAGAGAGAGAGAGAAAAAAAANAAAAAAAAAAAAAAAGCTGAAAAAGTAACCACATTGCTCAAAAGAACAACTGATAATGTGACTGCATCATTGTATCCTGCCAATCCTGATGATCTCAAACTGCTTATTGTTAGTTTACATTCTTATACAGTACATACAATGACTTAATCACATCGGCCTAAGCCTATTTCCTTCTCTGTGGAGGCATCATCACCTCAATTCTACAAAATGTCTGCTGAACAGAATGCAGTACAATCTATAAACATCTCAGACATGGTTAAATTCAAGAATGGAGAGTAGAGGAATAGTACATGATTGAAAAAAAGATAAAGAGAGAAAAGGATTCACAGAAATGAGCATCAGACCAACTGAACTGCTCAAAGGCTCTGTAGAAACTTGAGGGTGGTGTCAATATGCTTCTCGGGCTGAAACTGGTTGTTGTACACAAGCCTGACAACCCCGTTCTTGTCAAGGACATAGGTCTGTCTCCCTGGGAGAGCTCCAAACAGATCTCCGGGGACTCCCCACTCTTTTCTGACCTTATTTCCCTCATCGCTTAGCAAAGTGAAAGGAAGTCTGTACTTCTGTTTGAAAGACTGTTTTCGTACAAGAAAAGCATCCATCAGATTTAGAATCATCAAATGTGCTGATGAGATGCAGTTTATTGTGCAAAAATAACCTTCAAGATTGTTGATACTGACAATTGCAATGTTTCCACAAGTGGAATAAATCCATTAGTTGAGATGTAAACCATCAAGTTAAGCTTTGGTTGAGTTGGTTCATTCCTTCAAGTGGTATCAGAGCAATAAGGACTAAGAGGTCACGAGTACAAATCTTGGTCACTACTTTACTCCCACAGGGTGCATAATAGAGTAATAAACCATTAGTTGTGCCATAGCCCATTAACTGTCTAGGGAGCAATGACTGGTTAATCTTTTAGACACAAAACAATAGTTCCTTCATAAAATCATAAGTTATAGAATAGAATTAAGTCATCACTAGCATGGTTCTGATAATATCAATTAAAGGGGATCTTTATACTTTGTTGAAAGTCTGGGTGAATGTCATCAAACACTTGAATATATTGCTCAATAACATAGGATTGCTAGTATTTCGTTTACCTTGTGAGAAGATGAATCATCAGCACTAATACCAATAACTTCTGCACCTGCTTTCTTAAACTTTTCATAAGAGTCTCTAAATGCACAAGCCTGCAGAGAAGTTTGAGATGGTCAGATCACATTATTCACNATCAGTTCGATCAACAAACTCATATACAAGGTACATGTATATTCATGTGCACAGTTCTAACAAGAAAAGTACGGAAATGGAAATTTATTGAGCCAACAAGTTCAAAGGTCTTCATAATTTTTATCACATAGACTGCGGGAAGGTGAAACAGAGCACCTCCTAGGCTCCTATGCATTGTTGGAGGATTGACTTGTATGAAAAGTTTCACTCATTAAAAAGTGCAGGAATATTCAACTGTCCAATTGCTTTTATAAGAAACGAATGTCTTAGTTGTTACCTTCTCAAATACTTGTTACATTGAGAAGCTGAAGCCACTAACTTTGAGCATATCGTAAAAGAGGGTTTTGGATCTATTTGGTTGAAGACAGTAAAGCACAGGAGCTTGAGATGGCCATTAGAAATTCACTATCTAGCAAAAAATTCACTAGTTTTTGCTTCTTGACTTACTTTCATCAGTCACTACAACTCTGGTCAATATGTTATCTATCGCTCAGTGAAAAAGACCTATGGTGCATTGACTGCCCCTTTTATACTTGGAGGTTATAAGTCTTAATATCGCTTTGCAAAGAAACAAGCATTTGCAGAAAGAGGAATTTTAGCAAGTTCCAAGGTTTGATAATACTTTTGTCAAGGTTTTCTACACATGCATACATCTGTTTGAATCACCTAAATGTGAATGGGAATGAGAAAGAAAGATATTATATGCTTGTACACGGATGCGCAACAACATTATACTAGACAGCAAAAATTGCACTGGCAGTCTTGTTACCCACTTACTACAAGAAAATTGTAGCATGGCCAATGAGCCAGCATTCACTGCACAAGTGCAAAATCGAAAATGATTTCAAAAGATACAATAGGCTTGATGTGCGAAAAAGTAATTTGATTATCACATATGCATATTTATAGATGCATCTCCTTACAAGCATTACATTCAGAACAATGGACACAATCACACAATGGAACGAATAGGAACAACGAACACAGCCATACATTGGATTGAATAAGCAATCATGGAATCATAAGCTTATCATTAAAAGCTAACATGGAAAGCAAAGGTCTCATTCTTTCCCTCAACCAAGTTTAATTGATTTCATTGTTTCATTTTATCCTTTTGGAACAACACCTAGTTAGTACTAAACAATCTAGATTGGCTAATCCTTGTGTGACCAATGAATAATTACTCATTAGCAACAAGCCAATAACAAAAAGGGGGAAATGGATGTAATCATTGCTGCCTAAGAAATTTATCAGCCTTGATTTACTGTCGGAGGCAAAGCTCTCAAGCAACTAAGAATGATTAGTAACATAAACCCATTTCAAAATATAAAAACAAAAATAAAAATAAAATAAAGAAAAAAAGGGAGTATTCATTTCTAATTAAAAGTTATTCGGAAATTTCCTGGGGTACCCCTGTACTTTGATGAAATGCCTGTGGTACCCAAAGTTTTGAAAATGTGTCTGGGGTACCCCTGAACTTTCAACAAAGTGATCAACGTACCCACTAAGCCACAAAATGACTATAATGCCCTTGCAATGCATTTTTTTGTGT
>BSSO01002767.1:0-18278 GCA_030267885.1 Mesembryanthemum crystallinum
AAAACGAAAAAGAACAAAATAGCTAACTAGGAATCCTACATCGTCTAGTTATACCAATGACATCCTCATATAAAATCCTACGAAGACCATCTGGAGCTTCGTTGTAGACTTGAAATTTTGGCACTTGTTGAACTTCCAAAGTTGCCAACGAATTAGCAGCTCGATTGGCTTCCTTATGATAGTGACGGAATCGAACCTCCCAATCAGTTTTGGTAATGAGTTCTCTACATTGACGTAAGATATTGGTGTATTGGCTCGTTGTAGATCCCTCTCTAATCAGCAAATTAATCACCACCTCCGAGTCAACACACACATCAAGTTTACGAACACCTCTGTCATATGCCAGTATAAGACCTCTCCACAAGGCTAATAACTCAGCTCTACTGGAGGTGCAGACCCCATAGCTAGCCGCAAAGGCCGCATTAAGGTCTTCTCGACTATTTCTCAACAAGCCTCCTCCTCTCGCCTGTCCCGAGTTCCCTTTAGCCGCTTCATCAGTATTGAGCATATACCACTCGTCCGGGGGAGGTACCCAACTAATGTTAATCTCCTGTCTCGGCGCGACCCACATGCCATTCTCATCTTCATCTCTTTTGAAGGCACAATGCTGCTCTTCAAAGCGTTGAATTATGTCATCGGGTTGGTCAAAAACTTTACAGTTTCTCCAGAGCAGTGGGGAGAAGGGGGAACGGGAATACAGGGCACAAGTTAGCACTTTCCTAATTTTAATGACTACCTCCGCCGATCAATATATACAAGATAGGAGCATTTGATTTGTGCTTTAGGAAGTTGGCCGAAGGAAGGGCACGACTAGCCCATGGCCATGGGCTGTGTTGGGCCTACCACGTGCCATGCCAGCGTGCTCGAATATTTTAGGAGGACTGACCATGGCCCACCCCATGTGTGTCGTGCCGTGCCACCTATTCTCAAAGGCGGCCTAAGACCTATGGTGCCATGGCTTGTGCCGACGTGCCGTACCTTTACAAATTTTCAAATACTATATCAATAATTTTTTTTTTTTTTTTTTTTTTTGCTGTGTCAAAGCGTGTCATGCCATGCCAAGGCACACGACTTTTTTGAAATCGTGGCCTGGCATCGCCCACCACATCGTGCCATGTGCTGGCTGTGTCTGAAGAGGGCTCGCGTCGTGCCTGTGCCAAATTCGTGCTGGGCCATACCGGCCGTGGGCCAGGCTAGCCAACTCTAGGCACAACTAATTAAGTATTTTAGATAAAATTTAAATTTTTAAATTTTATTTTTAATTGAATCGAATTTTAAAATATGTGATTGAACTTTATCTCGGTTTAGATTCAATTTGGATTTGAGTATAATAGTTTTTTTTTTATATATATTTAAACCCACTAGGCCATTCATTTACTAACATTGAATTTCATGATCAATTGCTAACCAAATCACTTACAAGAAAATTGGCTCACATCAACTTCTTCTTCTTCTTCTTCTTCTTCTTCTTCTTTTTTTTTTTTTTTTTCACAATTTGAGGTTTGCTAACTATAATTTCTTTTGTGGAAACTTGAGGCAATTCAACTACGATTTGCTGATCATGAATATTAGTGTGTGAGTATGTAAGGAGATTATTTTAAGATCTGCTAGAGGTTTGCACACGCTTGCTTCCAACCATTATACATCCTCTGCTCGAAGGTATTGGCATATAGGTGCATGAGATGAACACTAATCTTATGAATTTGCTTAAATCACGAAGGCTATCCTCAATCTGATTGTTTTATGGTCATAGCACTTCAAAAAACTTCAAAAAAAAAAAAAAAAAAACAAAGAATAATGTTTTGGGTTGTAATTCATAGGTATGAAACAATTATATATCTATTCGGTCGCATTTCCTTAGGCTTATACATGAATTTTTCATGGAGATTTTTCAACTATAGCTAATACCTAATAAGTTAGTTAAGAAATTTTGGGTCGCATTTCCAAAGGTGGATTAATCTCATTATTGAGCTGACATTATGACCAATCAAACTCTTCATTTATTATCAAATCTCCATTTGTAGATTAGTGCGGAGAAGAAACCAAAGAGTTTCTCTCCGCCTCAGTAAGATGATACTAGTACTTTTAGAGACGATTATATAAATTGAAATCAGAAAATCAAATTGAAACATAGGAAAAATATATCCCAAATAGGGTTATGGGAGAGAGATTGACATTAGAGGGAGAGGAATATCCCGTCTCCAAAATACATCTTAGGGTTTGTTTCCGAAAAACCTGGTAAAATTAGTTACATTTAGTAATTTTGCGGCTAAGTTTAGCTTACTTAAGGACTCGGGCTCGAGTATTAGCGAAGAGGGAGTTTAATAACATTGTGCAATCAATGATGAGAGACAAAACACAGTCAAAATTAAGTGCTAAAGCGAAATTTTTAATCAGATTTCAGATTATCAAAATGAAAATAGTTTAAACTGAGTCGCTCGTTTAATATTACAAATACGTAGAGCACCAAAATGGAAATTTTCCTACTAGAAATCTGGAACGGTCTTTTAGGAGATTTTTGTTTCAACATTCAGCTCTCCGAAAGCTTTATAAAGGGCCAAGTAAGAACTGTACACCCAGAAGTCGGTATCCGCTAATTGCTGGCCAACGGGAAACTTTTCTCTCTCCACCATGGTAAGACCGCCACTCTCTCTCTCTCACTCTCACTCTCACTTCTCCAATGTTCGCTAAACATTCAAATTCATTCCAATTTCAATTCGCGTTGCAGGATTACTTGAAAACTGTCGTGCCATCCCAACTCGTTGCTGAGCGAGGCGCTAATTTAGTCGTTATCAATCCAGGTTTCTCTCACATAAACCCTAATTTTCAATTTCCTCTCGCTCAATTGAAGTTCAATCTTTGTCGTTGGTTTTCTTATGATGTTGCTTGATGTAATTAGGTGTTAATTTTGTTGTGAATTCATTAGGTTCTGCGAATATAAAAATAGGACTTGGTACACAGGATGCACCCTTGATCATCCCCCATTGCATTGCTCGGCGAACCACCGGTGCTAATCAACCACCTAGGAAAAATGTCCAAGATCAGGTTTTTTACTTACTGCTCTTCTTTTTTTAAGATAGCTTAATGCTGTGGATTTTGATGTTCTGTGGATATTGATGTGGTGGTGGCCGGGGTTTCAGATGCTCAATTCTCAGGTTACTACAGCTCAGCACGTGGAGCGCGAGAGAGCTTATGATACTGTGAGTGAAACACTGAAATGCCATTTCTTTTAGGGAGAATTTGTCCCAATGGCTATAGTGAAGAGTCTGAATTGGGTCCAAAATAAGTTACAAAATGAATCGCGGTTTACCATGGGGTAAAAAACGACTTTCCAATACATATGACTGTAATGGTTATAAAATATGTTCATTATATGATCTCATTATGATGAAATGCTCCAATTTTTATTTATTTATTTATTTATTTATTTATTTTTTTTATTTTTTTTAAGGAGCCTTACTACTAATCTGTTATTTGCTTAGAATCCTAGAGGTTGTGTACTTCAGTATTCTCTTTGAATATTAAGATGCCTTTTGAATGTTCTCTGCAGATTGCTTCCTTTTTGAAGATTCCTTTTCTGGATGAAGAAGTTGCCAACTTGTACTCAAAGAAGGTGCGAATTTTGGTTTGCTAAGTCCTCTGACATATCCCTTGTTTAATTGAAATCACTCTAAGTTCGAAGAAAGGTTTATTTATTTGATGGTTTGGTTTGTTGTTAGAAATGAGGCGTAGCCCTTGCATGTTCTGTTGTTTTCTTAGTCTTAGAGGTACGCTTTAGCTCGCATTTATGCAAATCTCCTGTAATCTGGAGTTGAAGTTACTTTGCTATACAAATGCTGGCAAAGGCTTGCTTTATTATGTGATTATTAGGATCTGAGATCCTGGTTTCTGACTGATTTGTCAAACAATATTCACATGGTACATAATTGTAGTTATGCCTTACTGTTTAAGGTACCTATTCCAATTAGAGGAGGCTTTTTTCTTATACCTGAAGTTGCCTGCTAGTAGATAACTCAAGCTAACCACACCAGAGAGCATAGAAACCTCCCAGTGGTTGAAGATCCTTGTCACCAAGCAGGTCTGCTGAATGGCCAATGTTCATTTTGGCTGCAAACCAAATGTCAAACAACTGCCTTCTTTATAGCTCATTATGATCAGATTATGCTCATTGTGAGCTCCAGAGCTTTAAGATATATCTCATTGTTTAGGTAAAATGATTGGTATTTGGTACTTGCTCGAAAACGAAGGATTTAGGTAGCCCTGTACCCTTGCAGCTTTGTTTAGAGTCCGGCATCCAGCCATGTAAAACCTAAACACGAAATCCCAGGCATTGCCATTGTGCTGATTGACCCATTTTTTTGCTGCTTCCTAGTCTATATACAAAAGATCCAGACCAAGCATTGTCCGCATTGAAGCTTCTAAATATGGTTTCCCATCCTGGTTGTACAGATTTCAGCTCAGTAGATTGTGCATATAAAGGTAAGGGTACGGGTTATACTGATTGCGTCTTCTGGTTTGGATAGGTTGGTATTGATTTGGTAAAGATCAATTTAGTGAAATTTACTGTTTCGTATACTGTAAGGACTCCAGGGAATGGGACTATGGGAGATTACTGCCAGATGGTTTTCTGTGCATTTTTGTTTTCCTTTTTAGAGAAATTTGTATTAAAACCAAAATGTGGATAATTACAAGCATGGAGGACAAGGAGTCCTCAAGAGAGATAGGTACAAAAGAATTACTAATTACATATCACTTCAATGCTGCTGGAATTATTTGAAAAGGGAGGCTGGTAGTAGCATGAACCGGTCAAAGACAGGGCCGAAAAGCTCTAAAAAGCATTTGATCCTGTATTTAATTACTGCCCTGGTGGATAGGAGTCAGTACATAACATGGTACCTATTCTTAGCCGCTTTCACCTTGTTTTCATTGTTAAGCTATTGGTCGCTCTCTGGCCTTTTCTGTCTGGCCTTACTGGTGAGAGAAATGCTTCGATGTAGAGTGACTTGTTGTAAGTTGTAACTGTAGAGCAACTACTGAAAGACAGTAAGCTAATTAAACAAGGAGGGCTGATTTTAATCTGAAGTAACAAATAGATTCAAAAGTATGGGAGTGATCTAGGTATCTGGCATGAATATTGTGTACTCACCATCCTCAATTTGGGCCAAGGTACTTGCTAAACATGTTTTTTTTTTTTAATGCTCAGTCTGCTTGAGTGAAAATCAGTCAACTAGAAAACTCTTGAAGTCTTGAGTAGGGTCCTACAAGTTCGGGGATCTGTACAATTTTCTTAGAGGAGTTCTGCATACAGATATTGTAAAAGATTGCAGGATTTTCAAAAAGTTGTGTGCTTGCATATATTCTGTTTGTTCCTCCTCATTGCAAATATTCTTCTTTGCTTCTCTCTTATCTAAGAGATGACTATAAATCTCAATTGCTTGGAAATACAATTGTTCTCCTCCTTTGGCCTGTTTCTGTAGGAGCAACATATTGGAATATTTTGCAAGGGACTAGAGTGCATGTATAGTAGAATCTTTGGGTGATTATATGCCATTTGATTCTTTTTCTTCTTCTTCTTACGTTTTTGTTTATATGGTCAAAAAAATTTTAAGCCTGTAAATCAGAGGCTGAACTTCCACCATAAGTCCACTAGTTTTTACTGAATGGAATTTCCTTTCCAATGGATGCAATCAATTTTTGCGCAGACAGCTCGTGCTGATGGATCTAATCTTCAAAGTAGCAAGAAGGAACCTGTAATCACTTGGACTGATGTGTTTGAGAAGAAATCTAATTGCTCTGCTACATTGGGTAATTTATCATATTGTCATATCTGTCTCTATATTTTTCTTTGTCTCTCTATGTGAGTTCATAATATTTGGAAGACTTTGGGGTTGATATGTGTGCTTTTGAGACCTTTTACTATGGCATTTTGTGAATGTCTAAATGTCTTTCTAATTATTACTAGTTGAAGGAGTTTTTAGACTTATCTTTAGTTGATACATGCAGAAAATTCAACCAATAATGGTGAAAATCAACAATCCTCTGAGCTGAACAATTATTTTGAACATAAGGAGGCTGCTATTGTTAGCGAATGCAAGTACAGAGAGTTCATTTGTGGTGAAGAAGCATTGAGAATATCACCAACTGAGCCATATTGCTTGAGGCGGCCCATTCGTCGAGGTCATTTCAATGTTTCTCCACATTATCCTGCACAACAGGTTGTTCTCCTTCAAAGCATTTTCATGAGTTGTCAAAATAAATTCCATACCTCTTTTGAGTTTGGATTTTCCTGAATCCTGCATATTGGTTTTTACCAGCATACAATACATACATACTCCTTTTTAGTTTTGTGTTGGGTTATTTGTTGGATGCTTATTCGGATATATTTAGCTTGAGAGAACAGTAGGTTCTGCTGTGTGAAAGGTAGTCTGACAACACACTAACACAGAAATATGCATTTCCTGTTATAATGATCCTGGGATGAGTGAGCATCTTTTCCTTAATTTCCTTTTCGTGGAGTATTTAAAATCTGCTTCTGTATGTGCTAGGAACTAGTTTTGCCAACAATTTGGAGGTCATTTGATTGCGTCAAGTATGCATGCAGCTTTACTATTTGGAAAGAACTGTTTTAGTTAGTTGTCTGGTTGACAAAAAAATTGGAAAATGGGGGAAGATGCTTATGTACCACTTTCTAGGTGAGAAATTTGGCTACAAATTCCCTTTCGCTTAGAAGATTGTCTCTGTAATTGACCAGAAGGCTGTAAATGTTAGGAACATAATTTTGCATACTCACAGGGATGTATCTACATGCAAAGATGTGAAGCACAATATTCTCCTTTTCTTCTAGTAGTATCTGGCTATCCACCTAAAAGCCTATGTCTGCTCACTCTTACAGGTTCTCGAAGACCTGCATGCTATTTGGGAGTGGATATTGACTGAGAAACTGCATATCCCATTGAGTGAAAGAATAATGTATTCGGCTATTCTTGTTGTGCCAGAAACATTTGACAATCGAGGTATATAATTACTTTCTTGTTTTCTTTTGTAAACCAATAACTCTTTTCATTAAAGTTATGTGTTGCCAATCATATTCCTTCTTTTCTTGACTAATTGTTGTGGATAAGTGATTGCATTTTGGCTTCACTGTGATCCTGTATTCTCAAGCATGTCAACCTTGAGCTTATATCATGCCACATGATGGCATCAGCATATGCTAACAGTTATATTGCTTCTTTGCAAAGTTCTGCCTGTCCCCTTCCGATTGGTCATCTTTTGTAGACCAACTATGGCTGGGCTGTCTTGAGAAGACTAGTTTTTGTTGTAGCAATTTGCTTTTTTAGACCCTGGATCGAACTGTTGTTTTATAGGAAAATTTGATACAAATAATCCAATCTTTGGTGGTCCAACAAAAAATAATCCCACATTTAGAAATTGACAAGAATAATCCCACATTTACCTCCGTTACACAATAATGGGCCAAGTGACATCTCCGTTAACTCCAAGTTATGGAAATGATGACGTGGCAGGGGTTAGGAAGTACACGGTTCAATGACATTAGTAACAAACCCCTACCACGTCATCATTTTCGTAATTGTGAGTTAACAAATATGTGACTTAGGCCATTATTGTGGGACAATTGTAAATGTGGGATTATTCTTTCAATTTTTGAATATGGGATTATTTTTGTTGGACCGCCCAAAAGTTGGACTATTGATGTCAAATTTTCCTAATTTTTTTTTAAAAGAACCGTTGTTTATATTAAGAAGTTTGCAGGAGATGAACTTTTTAAGTCTATGTACTTTGCATGATAGACTTACATGGATCTAGGAGATCTCTACATATGCTGGGAACTGCTTTTAACATGTGACACCTGTCTGGAAGATTCTTAGTTGCATTGCAAGGAATTCAGTCATGTTTATACTGCATATTGCATATTGTATGTTGTTAGTTGTTACATGCTGTCAATTTACCTCCACTGAAAGAGGGAAGTTTGTTTGTGAGAAGATAGTTTTGTTTGCTTATCTGTAGAGGCTTTTTGCTGATGCTTGGTTTCTCGAGTCCTTTGTCCCCAGTGTTTTAAAGGACACAACGCGCAATGGGGTGATAGAGGTCCATGACCCTCGCCGCAGGCCTCAGTGAAGTGAGGCATACTGTAAATAAGTACTTTTTTTTCTTCATTAAAATGTACTTCAGGTACACTTGGGTGCGCCTCACTGAAATCGCTGTGCCTTGCAGCTTAAAAGCGTTTGGCTGTTGCACTTCACGCCTACTGCGTCTAGGAGCGCTTTTCAATACACTGTTTGTCCCCACTTGGAGATCATTCCCTTCCACTTGGTTATAGACTTATAGATTGCATAGCTTTATCATGCATGTATTTGGGTCTTCGTGACTGCTTGATTTGCTTCTTCGTGTGGTTGTCTACCTGTATCTAAACGCTTGGGAAGGATGGCTAGAAAAATGTACTTGAGATACATGGACCTAATTTGAGATCCATCGTTAGAGTTAATACAGTTGTATGTATTATGTAGGTTGCCTAACTGCTGTTGAAGGTCCTGTTTTTTTATGATATTGTTGATCAATATATAATGAACATAAGGGATATTATCATCTCCGTGTTGACTGTTGGCTGCAACTCGACCTATGAAATGTGGTTTACTTAGTTTACAATTCTACACGTAGCTGTGTTGATTTTTTTGTTTTTGTTTTAATCACTTAGACAATGAATGATATTTTCCATTGTTATTGTCATTATGAGCAGAAATAAAGGAGTTGCTATCGATTGTACTGGGAGATCTGCGCTTTGGTTTAGCTGTTGTACACCAGGTAGGCCATGTTTGGGGATTTTGATTTGTGTTTGTATCATATTACACCAGTTGATTCCTGACATAACTCTCTCTAATTGGAAGTTGCATATATTAATCTGTATCAAAACTTCGAGTTATTTATTTTTAATATTCCGTAGATGACCTGAAGTTTTTTAGGGGCCAAAAACAACCTTAAATTTTCACTTTTCCAATGTCACCATAAATTTTTGTCTCTTTTCAATATCTTGCCAGAATTTTCAAGTTGATCATCCAAAATTACCTTGATAAATTAATTTTGGCTAGTGTGCACTCAAAACATTTTCACAATTTCTAATATCGATCCTAGACTTTTCCTCCATTTGAATGCCTCACCAATTAATAATTTCTACCAGTTTCCACTCTAGTTTTACGATTTGAGTTGATAAAAGTTATTTTTATTATAGTTGACAAAACTTCAATTAATTGTAATTTGTGAATTTTCTACTTTTTTTGAAACATTTCCAGTCGTTACCAATATGTTCTTATGAAATCAGGTGGTGTTGGCCTACTCCCACCCACCAAAGTCGTTCACATTCCCACATAATTCTGATGTCATGAATGTAGCAAAATAAAAATAAAAGAAATAACGAACAAATTGAGCTACATGTATGACATAGAATATGTAATGTAATGTGCTGAGTTTCACTTTTATTCCATTGAAATTAATTGACATGGTAAATTCATTGCTTCAGTAAAAGACCAACACTGTTTTTCATTATTTAATCAAATAAAAGAAACTGCTTCCAGTGTACTCATTTGAGAATTATATTAGGAGTCACATGATTTTTGTTTCTTTTTATATTTAAGTATTAAAAATAAGTAAAAAAAGAGGAACTACGATTACAGGGGGAGGGGATTTGGTGCGATAGTAGAAATTGAGAGAAGTTTAGGTGCAACACTGGAAATAGAATAAATGTTGAAAAGTTGAAGGTGGTTTTCAGTGACCTACTCAAAAGGTAAGGTGGTTTTCAGGAAAGAAACCCTATTTTGATGAGTACAATGTAACATCGAAAGATGACACAAATGAAGTCTTCCTTGAAATTTTGAAATTTTCATTTCCCAAAAGTATTTCTGCTGGATTCCAGATTACATTTTGCCTTTTCAGCCAAGTTGACTTGGTAACTTTGGATAGCTTCTTCCTACCACCATAAACTTGTATTTGCATCATGGCTCAGTTTGACAAGATAATTGACTTTAAAGCATGATATTGACACAAAGGTGGTTAATATAATAAACTAGCCAACTGTTTGGATGGCTACTATTATTGCTCTTTTACTTTTTTTTTTTTTTCTTTTTTATATATGTTTATTGATAGATTTTATTCAATGTAATTTCCGTGGTTAACTTCATGATCTTCAAAACGAAATTTTCATTGCAGTTGTCAATTCAGCATCATGGAAAGCATGAACCATTTGAATGCAATATCTCGTTTTTCAGATTAATATCAATTCTATCACATGCTTGATATGATGTAGTCCCTCTGTTTGGAACTAGTGGCATGGTAACGATGCAAAATTAAGGATTTGAGCCTAAACATTCTTTTTTATTTTTATTTTATAATAATACACTTTTCATTACTAGTGTATTAGCAATAAGAGTATGTGAAGATAATATTGAACATACAATCATGACTGACTACTTTGTCATATTTGATAATAAAAGTCATTTTTGACATTTTGCGGTATTCTAGACACAGTTGTCATTCATGACTGACTATTATTTTTTGTCATATTTTTTAGTAAAAAATATAAATATATAATCATGCATGAGTACTTTTTACAAAAAAATCTAGTAATCTTATTTTCTTGTTTGTAAATAAAATACTTATTAATAAAATATTGGTTAACGTTAGCAAGTTCTGCCGCACAAATACCATAACGGCTTATATTATGAAACGGAGGGAGTATTTTGTTAGGACAATGACTATTATGTTTTTCAATCAATAGAGTGACTATTATTCCCGGGTGGATGGAGTTTCAGATAGGGAAACAAACTCCTGTTTGCTTAAATTTTTCATTGTCCTGGATTTGATACATATGCTTGTGCCTGTTCACTTTGTCAAGAAATATAGCTAATGCTATCTTCTTTGATCTTTCTGATGTGATTTCTGGAGTTATGTCTACTGGATGAACCTTATGTCATTGGCCATTAGCAAATGATGTTAATATCCTAAACCAATACTCAGGAAGCTCTTGCAACTGTCTTTGGGAATGGATTATCAACTGCATGTGTTGCAAACATCGGTGCCCAGGTCACGTCAATCATATGTGTTGAGGTATGCCATTTGATGCTTTCAAAAAGAAGAATATTAGACAAGAACATAGAAGGAAATATAATGGTAATTGTGTTTTTGACATGCTGAATGTATTAAATTCCTCATGCGGGATCTTTGATGAAACAAGATTGACTAATTTTGCATTGTTTGTCCCATATCCAATTCTTTTTGGTACTTCTGAGAATATTTTACCCTTTTGAAAGACCTTTTTTGTCCTTAAGCTTCTACCTCTTCTGCATTCATACTTTGCAGCTACTTTACAAGTAAGTTGCTTTATTAAGAGCGGATTTTCATGGCGGGGAGAGGGCAGTGGACACAATTATTTTCAGCAAGTACATAAGAAGTTGCTTTGTCGAGTCATGAGATAGATGCTTGATATGGTTTACTTTTAATAATTGTTTAAATGAGTTAATTGTGGAGATGGACAAGAGTACTAATGAGTTGTGGAGTACAGCTCATAGTCACCTGCACTGCAAACATCACTTGCTGTCATTTATGAAGATAACAGAAGCTATTTGTAAACACTCAAGGGATATTGTTATATAAGAATATGAGTATTTGCACCATTATCATGTAACAGAATGGGAAGAACATGGGTTTCTACTTTGTATGAACTTGGGATAGGGGGATCTAGAAGATGTATCAAGACTGAAAGGCTATATTCTTAGCGATTAGGGGTTTGTTTTGCCTCGACTAGTTAAAAGCTGTGGAGGTAGCTTAAAGTTGCACAACTCTGGAGCTGTTTGAAACACTTGTGAGTGTAGCTTTCAATTTAAGAGCTGGGGGGGGGGGGGGGGGGGGGGGGGGGGGGGGGGGGGGGGGGGGGGGGGGGGGGNGTTGGGGCTAATTTACTACCTCGGAGATATTAGGTCTTACTGAGATATGAGAGAGTGATATCTATTTTATATTGCTGCTCAAAGCCTCAAATATAGCCTATGCATCAGAGTGGTGAATTCGGTAATCTCCCTATCCCTCACATTTTAGCTTACTAACTACTCATTCATCCTAGGATATTAAAATCTCACTGTAGAACTCAGTTTTTCATTCAAAGATGATGGCTTGTAGTGTTTAATGAAAGATTCATGATGCTCTTTTATGAATGCAATGATCAATTACCTAATTTGCTCAACATGTAGTGTAGCTATAGTGGTTTCCCACTTGAGTGTAGAAGCATATTCTTAGGGCCTTTGATTATAAAACTGAGGACTTTTTTTTTGCTAACTACACTGAAGTAAGATTTTGGATGTTTGTCCATGAATGATGACTTTAGGTCAAACTTACAAATATTTGACTATAATTTTCTCCAAAAAATATAGTGAACTAAAAAAGTTGAAAATTATAGTCGAACTGATGAAGTAAAAGTTTCGGTCAGCAACTTTGGGAACTTGAAAAATAAATCAAAGAAGGTAGTAAATTGGTCAAAATTGCACACTGGAGATGCAAAAAATCTTGTAAGACACCGTGAAATGAAGGAATATGTAAGTTTGACCTTCTCTGCTTGTATCAGTTGTAGTGATGCCTCGCAAATCGCACTCACAAGGCGTATCTACATGAAGTATTTATGAACTTAGTAGTGCTTTAGAGCTGCGAATTGCGATTCTTACCTTATCTTAAGGAGAGATAACAGTGTGAGCACATTTCTTCATATTGGTGTTGGAGATTCAATTTACATCCTATTTTTCTTCAGAACTTGTTATTATTCTTGACTTCAATACAAGACTCATTGTAATTCACATGCATATTCCACAAATTTTTAGGATGGAGTAACTCTGCCAACAACAGGAATCACGTTATCGTTTGGAGGAGAGGTATGGTTGGCTTCTCATGTCAGATGTGTATGTTATCTTGATATTTATTGCTGAAAATTCAAAGGCTTCGTCTTTGCTCATGATTCTTTCTATCCAGGATATATCGAGATGCCTGCTATGGACCCAAAGACATCACCAAACTTGGCCACCAATTCGAACTGATGCATTGGCAAAACCTATTGATCTATTGATGCTCAACAGGCTGAGGGAGTCCCATTGTCAGATTAAGGTGATTTCTGAAGACTATTTTAATTCATGCATAAGCTGCATTAGTTTAAAAGAATGTAGATGTAGTGCTTTCTACCATAAGGTTCAAGGGAATCTTTATGAACATTTCATTCTACTGTAGCCTGAATGAGCCCTGTATTGAACATTATCGCTGACAATTGGATAGCAGTGCCACACTGACCTAAGGGTAATGTCCTCTTTTTCTTGTCAGATTCTAAGATTTAGTGAGCTACATAAGAAGCTAAGAATCAGATATGCTCTCAAAACAATTCTTTTTATCACGTGGTGGTTGATTCTTTTCCTTGAAAGATGACTGCAAATAGTGTTTTTTTGTTGAAATGCTGCTTTGAAAGATACCACAGTGCAACAGTTAAGATTACATTCTTATAACTGCTGATAGCGGGAGAGCTAATGCAGAGGAAAAAAGCACACAGAATGACTGAAGGATTGGAAAATAGTTTGCATGTAGATAGACGTCATGTATCTTTCTTAGAGGCCATTGGGAAAAGTGTTTCCAAGGCCAAGATGGTTCAAGGGAATACACACTTTAGGCAATTTACATGCCTTAACTCTATGAAGTTTATTGCTTTAGACCAGTTTTCGGGTAATTGTTAATATGTCTGTAGGTATTGCTGCGTACTTCCCATGGTTCAGATTTTGACAATAATCCTTCCACAGGCTTTGCATTGTATCTGGATCTACTATTCTACTTGAAGTTTTGAGCTTATAGAAAAAATGTATTCTGCTGAAATATATGGTATGGAATTTGCAGCGATTTAATTTATTACCTACTTATACAGGAGGGAGAGACTGATGCTGTGGTTGTAGTTCACTCATATGAAGACGGTATGCCAGCCGGAGCTCACAAGACAAGGCTAACAGCTCTCAATGTAAGTTCAGATACCCATTTTCTAGGCTTCAGTACCATATCGTCACCTGGTGAGCTTGTGGGTTACATTGCATGGTGATGGTAGAGAAGCCGTTTAGGTTGGATGACTAGAAACTTGATTGGAAACGCATTGACTTGACTACTACTTCAATACAATAAAAAGCAAAGGACAGCTCTAGCCTTCTTTCAAATTGGAAGTATATTGAACTGGCTTGTTGACTGTAAAACCTCTTCATAAATAATCTGTAAGAGTCTCTTCAACAGTTATGTCTTATGTGTAACCAAGTTGCTGGAGTTCTTGCTTCTTGCATACAACTTATATGTGAATTTTAGTGTGCTATTTAACTTTAAAGGAGAAGAAATAAAAACCCTACTACATGTGAGGTATAAGGTACCAGGAAGGACACATACGCATGTAGAAGGAATTTAATGGAGCTGGGAAAAAGCTTGGAAGCTCTCATATTTAAGAAAGACTTGTCTTTGGTTGACAGTAGGAAGCCAAGTCATTTGGCCTGTGCTGGTAAATGGTAAAAGTTGATTGCTTTAATACACACGTAGTGTTATTGTCAGCCAGACAGCCAAAAGAGGTCAAGATTATATATTCCTTTTCTTTTGTGAGAGTTGAGGCTAGCTGGATGTAATTTTCTGATGGTTATTATGAATGATGATTGAGCTTATACTTTGTTTGTGAAGCTGGCCACAACCCACAAAAATCCTTGGTTGTAGTCGTCTTGCTCCATATGGGACTGCATATTGTGATCATTGAACTAACTTGTCGAATCTGGGTGTTTTAAAATTCCTCTAGGCCTGCACCTGTCTTCTTGGCTTTTATGCTAAATCAATTCTTGTTTTATGGCATAATATTATATGCTAGTGCTGATTTACTATGTACAATACAGAGTTATCGTGAACGTGGTCTTTAGGCTGCTGGTGTGATGTTGCTAGTTTAGCGCTGAAAATAGAAACACGGCTCTCATTCTTAAACTCTCACTCTTGTACTACTCCGCCAGTTCATTCAATCATTCATAAAGGAACATGCTGTTATCTGCTTATTTGGTAAATGAGATTAGGTTACAATTGTTTTGTTGTTGCAATACCCTTTTATCTGTTAAGTTGCAAGAATATTTCATCTGAACATTTTTTTGCTGTCAGTAAACTTGTTTTCTTCACCTTATGCTGTTTTGTTTGCTAGATCCTATAAACATTTTATAGAAACCTTCATCTAACAAGTATGATTCTCTCTTTCCAAACATTGTTTTCTATTTGAATGTGCTTTTAGAACTGAGTGCCATTTGTTTTCATCTTTACCCTCCTATTCCCAGCCACTGAATTCCAACACTGCAATGATATGAAGTCTACATTGTAGTCAGCTTTTGACTCTTTCTTGTATTAGGTTCCTCCTATGGGTTTGTTCTATCCTAAGCTTCTGGTCCCAGAAGTGTATCCTCCACCACCCCGAACATGGTGAGAGCATCCCCCTTGGGCATTAACTAGGAAGGAATTTGTTGATTTGTCCCTGTGTGTTTTTATCTATTGGAGTTTTGTCATCACTTCTGCTCCTTCCCCTGATTAAGTTTACTTTACTAGGTTTCATGATCATGAGGATATGTTGGAAGATACCTGGCATGTGGAGTACCCTAGAAGAGCTGATGGATCAGACTTGTATCCTGGCTTCAATGGAGGCCTTCCTATGTGGGAGAGCTATCCTGTTTTTAGTAATAAGCTGAAGAAGGAAGAAAATCTTGGCCTTGCTGAAGCCATCACAAAAAGCATTCTTTCAACAGGTAAGTTATAAGTCCACAACTTGATGTTCAACCTGTTGATGTCTTAACTAATAAAATGTTTAATTCAAGGTCTGCATCTTCTTTGGCAGGGCGTATAGACCTTCAGAGGAAATTGTTCTGTAGCATACAACTGGTGAGTTAGCCAGCTGGAATAAATAACATCCTACCTTTAAGATATAGTATGAAGCTTGGGAGAACTTAACTGATTGTCTTTTTAGGGAGGTGGAGTATCTTTGACGAGTGGTCTTGTTGCGGCGGTAGAAGACAGGTAACTCGCCCATGTAGCTCAGAGTTACTCTATCTTCTGGATACATCAATACCGATTTTATAATATACTCCCTCCGACTCAAAGTGTGCTAGGCATTTTTCATTTTGGTACGACTCAAAATTTGCTAGGAATTTCCTTTTTTGGACTAACTTTTGCACAAAAGTCACAGGTTTGCCCTCATATTCTCCCCACACCCACAATCCCCTCTCTCTCCTCCCACCCTCAAAAGTAGGGGTATTTGAGACATTGTACTCTTGTCTTAAAATTTGTGCTAAAAGTAAATGCATAGCACATTTTGAGTTGGAGGGAGTATTAATGAAATTAACAAAATAACTGGGTACACCAGCATTTTTTTTTTTTTTTTTTGGGGTTATACTTCCTCCAATCTCGTATAAGTGTCCATTTGGAGGTTGACACATAAGTAAGAAACTGACAAGAAGATGTATATATAAGCAGATAAATGAAAATGAAGGACAATGTTGGTACATTGCCAAATTTTTTGTCTTGAAATCTTAAAAGTGTACCTATTAGAGAATTTCCCCAATTTGCTAAATGGACAGATATAAGAGAGCAGAGGGATAGTCTCTTTCAGAAGGTTCATCAGCAGTGTACCTATCACACCTTGTTCTCTGCTACATGCCCCCTGCATCTCGCCTCACAAATACCCATGACCTTGTATGATACCTACTAGTTGAAGTACCATCTGATACGGATCTTGTAAAAAACATACCTTGAAAGTATTTATATGCAAACTACATAGACATTGCATAATTGAGTTGTAAAATGAGACGAATATTGTGATGTTCAAGCTTTGCTCGTTAACTAAAGAAAGCTTGAAAAAATTATGTGTATTGGTTATCACTTACAAAAAGGTTTTGGCTTAGCTTCTTTGAGAGTGGTTCACACACGTATTAGATCATTTACACCCCGTACTCGGCAGTTCTTGTGGTTGTATGCTATCCGGAATGGGGATCTACATTTGCGCTTTCTAAATAGCTTGCTACACTTTTTGTGGGTGCACAAATTGTGGATTTGTTATCTTGTGAGTGAGAGTGATAGAAGATTTCAGAGGACTGCCCGTGCAAAAACTTGAAGAGTCATTATGATAAGATGTGAAGAATCTCTGAAGTGCCTTTTAATCATTATCTTGTCCTTCCTTGCAGGGTTTTGCACGCGATTCCTCCAAATGAAGCAATTGATACAGTTGAGGTTGGTTGATAACTTCATCTCCCTTTGCTGTTTGATGAAAAGTAGGTAGTATTGTTACTATCAACACCCAAGTTTTTGTGGTCTCTCAAACGCTCAAAAAAAATAATCAAAGGAATTTAAAGAGACAATAAGGCAAGCGATTTTTTACATGGAAACTCAAATTGGGAAAAAACCGTGGTCGTACTAGAAAATATGAGTTGTAAGGATGCAAATACAATGCCAAGGATACCCCAACCTCTAGTCTACCATGGGTATTTATAGCTCTTGACAAAACCCATCAAGATACCTCAATAACTACCCTGTTTAATAGAGACTTGAAACCCCCTATTCAATGACTAAGACCAAAATAACAATTACAACCATAAAGGGTATTGACTAGCCTTAAGTAGGATTAACCAAGCATAAACTCTTGCTTTTCACTTCTAACTTAGGCTCTCAACAACTATTTGGCGTAGAAAGCTAACTACTTACTGATAAGGTTTGCTAAGACCTTGTGCAAAAACTTGATCCTTTTTTTCATCTCTGACCCCCCTTATCTCTCTTAAGCTTGTTGGGACTGCTGCACTGTCTCTCTTTTTCCTTTACTTTCAAGTTTCAATTAGGTACTATTATGTAGGATCAGTGTCATAGCTCTCACAAAATTCCTGTCAGTTTGTGAGAGTTAGGTTTCTCTCTCCCAGAAGATTGTGCTTTTCTCATTGTTTGAGCGAGTTATTGGTAAGTTGGAAATCTATACCTCTGATAGAGTTTAATTCGACATTATTTCTTCAAGTGATGTTGTCTAGATGTCATCTCTCACAAGAGTTAATTAATCCCCAAATGACCAGATTGTTATTTTAAAATAGGGGTCTCAACCACATCAGTATTTTAAAAAACTCTGACGACACATAAGGATTTTAAAACACAACTTTGGACATTTAAACCCACTAAGAGGCCCGGCGGTGGAATCTTTTTTTTTTTTAAATAATTTTTTCTCA
>BSSO01002768.1:0-18278 GCA_030267885.1 Mesembryanthemum crystallinum
GTAAAAACTTTGGGACATATTCTTAATGCAGATTAGTCTTTTCTATTATATTGCTAATATCAATATAATTTGTATAAGATGACGTAAAGAATTATATTAACCATTTATAACATAAAGAACATTACTCGTAACCTGAATCCGAACAGTCTGGGTCATGAACAAACAATTATCAATCCGAAACCGAAATGACATGACCTGTAAGTGACCGGACCAAAAGTAACCGAACTTGAACGACTTGATCAACGTGTTTGACAACTCTTGTTGCAAACAATGAGGGCTGCAAGTAAGTTTCTGCTGTCTTACCCTTAAATATCTTATGCACTGCATTAGAAAGTATTTTCCAAATCTGAATTATGAATTTTGATAGTGGCAAAGTTCAAAACAAGAATTCTTTATCTTTGGAACAGTCCTTTAGTATTGTTTTCTTGACAGAGGTTTCCCATAATTTGTATATTGCCCATTGACAAATGGACCTGCTAAGTTTTTGATAAACATGCAGTGACTGAGGATTTCACTTGTCCATTCTGCTTGGTTAAATGTGCAAGTTTCAAGGTTGGTCTACTCTGCTTTTTTGTATCTTTTTATGTTTTATTTTGTTGATCAAGTTTGTTTGATATATTTGCAATGAAACTATTGGCAGGGCGTGAAACTTCACTTGCTCTCGTCCCATGATCTCTTTAATTTTGAATTCTGGGTAAGTAAACTACAGAAATGAGCAGCTATGATATTTGGTGATTTTCCCTGGTGTATGATTGTTTCATTCATTTTTTGTTTAATAGATGACAGAGGAGTATCAAGCTGTAAACGTATCGGTCAAACTAGATCGGTGGAGACCTGAGGTAAATTTTGAAGAATTCGTTCAGAAATTGTCCACCCCATTCACAGTTCTCCCCTCTTCTTCCCCCAATATCCCTGGGAGAAGTACTGTGATCTTTAGGATTGCTTCGCGATAGAAGTGTGTTTTCGACTTTTCTTAATTATGGCACTGTGCTTTACTGTCTGCTATTCTTGAATATATTAGAAGTTCAAGGGCAATTGTCTTAGAGTTCTTTACCAAGTGTTTTGCTCAGTATTTCTCACAAGGCGAAGACTAGCAGCAATGATGTTTCCCAAATATCAAACAAAAACATCTTTGAAAGTTGCGAGTTATTCATAACAACTTACTAGTATTGAAAAATAGGCTTGACAAAGCTGACCTTAACCAGGTTAACAAACCAAATAACCCAAAACCAGACCTGATTTTTACACGAGTAAGATAATTCAATCTTGACCTGAAACCTGAAATAATTCGGTCCAAAATCAACCCAAAATGAGTCAGACTCGATGATACCAGGATGGCTGTACCCCAAATAATCGTAACCATTTCAAACTCGAATTGAGGTAGTGGGAGGGCAAAACTGGAATTTTCAAAAGAAATTGCTCTGATTTCGACAATTGGCAGTGTTGTACCACCTTAAGTGTCATAAAAGGTAGTGTTTGACAAAAAAAAAGAAAAAATATAAAAGGTATCTGTTCACAAAGTGACCCTTATAAAAGGTAGTGTTTCACAAAAATCCCTACAAAAACTGATAGAAAGATACAACTGTGGTAACAGGCGTAAGCAAATAAAAAATAGAGGCAAAAAGTGGAGAGAATTTGGCCATGTAGGACACTGTGCTGTTATTTTGGCGGATTCATTTGCACGTATCCTAAATTTTTCCTTTTAGATTGTTGCAGATGGAATTGATCCCAAGCAGCTGATATTTTTTTTCAGGTGAGTCTGTTGATGTGGTTTGTGACCTTGCAGACTATGCCACAAGTAAGTTATGAGATTGTATAAAGACTGATGGTTCGCACTTGATATTTACAGCTACAAACCACTTAAGAGGAGAAAGATGAAGAGACCAATTGATGAAGGAAAGCATGTACAGCCGCTTACCTTGACTTCAGATATGCATGCTGCAGCAAGTGAGCTCTTGAACAAGATTGATGGTATGTTCGGTTTCTTATCTCTGTTTCCTGAGAAATTTTGTGTTAATTGTCAACTTTTTTGTTGTCAATGAGTACTCTCCTGCATGGTTATCTTGAAAGATATTGCTCTTGTCATGAAGTGGTTATGGAGGTTCCCTTAGAAATGGATTCCCTTTGGTACATCTAATGGATGAGATATCCATAGTGCCTGGTAGGTTGCTCACGCATGTCCTTGGAAGTTATATCTCCTATGTGTCTATCTTCTTTCGTTGGGGAATAGTTCTTGAATTAGATTTTGGGAGGATATATGGAAGGCAATCAACCGTTTTGCATTGGATTTCTGCGCTTATACCAGTTGTCATGTCACATCAGCATGAGGCTTGGATTTCTGCTTCTTTTTTTTCACATGGATATTTCATTGGGATTTCCTTGTACAAAGGTTTCCTCTTGATATTAGAGATGAAGGAGCTTATTTCATTGCTTGGACTTTTGAATTCTGTTTCAATATGGCAGCAAGGAGAGTGAAAGAATTTGAATGGGAGACGCATCAGCGGGGATTTCATTTTGTATCTTTTCTTGCATGCCTTGGTTTATTGTCAAACTGCTTTGGAAGACAAAGGTTCCTTTGAAGATGAGGCCTTTAGTTTGGGCACTGGTCTGGGGGGATAATCAATACCAAAGATTTGCTTTAGAGGAGGAGAATGGACGTGGCTATTTCACATGACATGAGTATGCTTTGCTGTGGTAGCAGTGTCTTGTTCGCATATTCTTTCATTGTGATATGTTGCGGAGTTTTTGATGTAAACTATTCGGAGTTTTGGGGGATCACTGGGGTTTGTATTCACTGTCTTGGAGCTAGTATAAATGAAGCAGTTTGTGTGGCGCAATGCAATTTTTACATTTCTATGGAGTATTTGATTCAACAGGAAAGCAATAATATTTCTGTGATTGTTTTGTCACCTGAGCTTCTTGGGATCGAGTGACTTATCTGTAAGGGCTGGTGGGCCTTTTAGGAGATACTTAAATTGTGATGTTCAGGAAGTTTCTGTTAATTGTAATTCTTTGTGAGGATAGCTTGTCCTCAGCGGGTTTAAACAGAGAGGATACTGCAGTTTTCTTTTACCTAATAATTCAGTAGATGATATGGCCATATGGGTTTGTTGGATGGTTTTGTAGATCTTAGTGGTTGGCTGTATGATTTATATCCTATCATCAACCATTTTGCCATGGACTGTGAATTTTAATTGAAACTGGAAAAGGGAGTTCATTTGCTCTATTACATTTCATCATGCATCTTCTCCTTGCCCTAAATTTGGTCAGGCCCCACTTGACCAAGTAACATCACGTGAAACTGAAACTGGCTGGCTCTAAACTTGGTTTATATTTGATTAGAAGATAATACACTGCTGATGTATCATTTCTTTGCATGGTTAGTCTTGTTGTCCGTGTTCTTTATTTAACTTCTTAAAAGTATGTAGTAGCTATGATATGCCGCATAACTGAAGAAGAGTTGCATACTTTTGGATCCCTATTTGTTTAATTGTTGTCTATTTGTCTACGACCAATTAAGTGTCTGATTATCTTTCATATATTTCTCTCTTTGAAATGTTTGTGCTTCCAGTTGTACTAGTGGTGTGGATTATCTCCTTTGTTACAGAAACTTGAATCACTAATCTGCGATTTTTAGATGCTAATTCCAGTAGGGTTGAAAGGGCTCGAAGTTCAAGTGTAAATGATTCACAGAATGCTGTCCCAGGTAATACACTGTTTCAAGACTTTAAAATTGCTCTTTTTTTAACCTTATCTTCTGCTCATGTGTGTCGGTCATCATTATACAGATCCAGATTGCACTCAGTCCATAACTGGAAGCAGCCTTGCTCCTCCTGCAATGCTTCAGTTTGCAAAGACCAGAAAATTATCAATTGAAAGATCTGAATGTAGAAGGTTGTTGTTGCTTCTGCTTATATATTTTTTAGTTTCATTTTGTTTTCCTAGTTCCTGTGGGGAAACTGTTGTGAATAATTATGATTAGATGTTTCTGAAACTTTTGACCTCTATTTTACAAATTTGGGTTGAATCGTGTGAATGGAAGCAACGACACCAGAGGGTGGGTCTCTGATTGATTTGTGTGAATGGCCAGTGTTTCATTTTAAATGTTAGGGATTGAAAATATACTAGGAGGGAGGACAGGCTCATTAGATGTTCTCTGGGTGAGCTTTCATCCGTAATCCGTTAGGTATTGGGGAGATTGGGCTAGAAGTTCCGTGTTGTGTTTTTATTTGCTTTCAATGTGAGACTTATTTGGCTAACTATACGAGAAACAAACCTCTCGTTTGTATACATTCTACTCGAGCACAAATGATACAGTGAAAGCTGAGAAACCTACAAAGAGAAACCTCTCTTTTTAATCTTATAAGGGATGAAATGAAAAGGAGTAAATGAAGCCTTCTTCCTTCTTGGTTTGCATTGGCTTCTGATATTGAGCTCGCTGTTCTTGGCCTTGGGCTTGGCTTCTTCTTGGAATCTTTTCCTTTTCAATACACTAGGCTCTTTCCCTTGGCCTTATCTCAACTCCGCCTGGCTATGTATTTTCTATTTAGCAGGCTAGCTATTTTGCCGTAAGTTGAAGCCTTTTCATGGTGACAAATGGCTGTTAGAAAATTAGAATTGATATCAAGTGAATGGTGCAAACTTCAAGCTGAACAATCAACTTACCACTTTTACTGGCAATTCATTTAGTGGGGTAGAGAGAAAAAGTGATCCCAAGCCCACTGGTCAAAATATCAACTGAGGTTCCATCCAGAATCATATTTTCATACATGGAGCACTCTATTGGGTTGTATTGTGGTCTTTCTTGGCCATCACTTCCTAATTCCTATTTAAAATTCTTAAAGCACTGACTTTTGAATATACAGATATTATTTGACTTGTTCGGTTTATAAACTTCCCTTTTGGAGTATTTTCATAGTTAGTTTGTACTGTTGAATTTATGATGATCTCCCTAAGCTTATGTCACTCTCTCTCTTTCTCGATTCCACCCACCCTCTCTCCATCTCCTCTTCTCCCTTGTCTCCTCTGTTTTTTTTTTTTTTAAATTGTTTGCATGCATCAGAATTATGATTGCTGAATTTGAGTACAATTGCTATTGAAGATGCCTATAGCAGCTTTTTCCCCTGTCTCTAATTCACCTTGTGTACGTAATCATGTAAACAGGGATCTTACCCGCAGATAGCTTTTTCTAATTGCTTGTAAAGGGGCAGGCGGATTTGGAGTCTAAAAGACCGAATGTGTTATTGAGGGATCTGAACCGCAGATAACTTTTTCAAAGAAGTAGTTGGCGTGGAAAAGAAATGCTATCTTGATAAATGTTTTCTTGATCAGTGCATAGCATTGTTAAAGTTATGTGTCATATGCTAGTGTATGTTGGTTACGTTGGCATCTTGCCAACATTCTTTAGTTTGAAGAATAAATTGCAGATTGAACACATGGAAGAAAGGTAGTTAGAAATGTTAAGATTTGTGAAAATCATCATAATATTGTAAATTGCTTTGGCTAGTACTGAATTTGAACGGTGTTTTTTTTTTTTTTTACTTTGAAATAATTAATTGGAGATTATTGCTACATTTTCTCCATTACTGATGTTAGATATACTTGAGTGATAATTGTTCAAAAAATATATTTTTCTTTGCATGTGATGGAGACATGATAATTGAGATTGTGGAAACAATCTTTAGTTGAATAAAAGAATCCTTGAAATTGGTACTCAAAATTACTCCAGACATAAAGTTACACATGAGGTGTTACTTACGTACTGGTTTGAACTACTCACTAGGAAAGGATGGTTGAACACCTGTATATTTTATGATGTGAGTTTTTTTGTGCATCAAGTTTGGGAACTACAATGCTGCCCAGTGCCAAAGTATAACCTCAATTCTTGAGTATCTTTGATGGTTGATTATAGTTGCTCTTCATTGGTTTGCCTCTTTGGCTGGGCTAGACACCTAATTTCTCAGTTAAGGGGGAGAGATATCGTTTTGGATTTGCCTCTTTCTCTCATCTTTGGGGTTTTTGCGGTCGTAATCCTATACTTAAGTCCTTTGATTGAATACCAGATTTGCGGTGGAAAAGGTTTCTAGGTTTGATGTTTGGAACGAAGTCTATTTTTGTTGGTGGTTGAATCACTTTGAGCTGTCCATGTCTGCCGAGAATCCGCTTTATCCTCTTCTGAGGTTCCCATTCGTGCTGCTAAGTGTATACTTTGGCACTAGGCAGGTGGGCATAAGGCATAGTGAGAGGGAATTGTGTTTGCTAATGTGTCTCCGAAACATCTTAGCAGACGTATGATTGTGGAAATCCAAATGATGAATCTTAATTGTTAATAATGTAGTTGAGTACTTGTCTTGGTCTGAACCCACGTGAAGAAAGTGTATATCCAAATATCTTCATAAGAGAGAATAGGCTTCATCTTTTCTTTTCTTTTCTTTCTTTCTTTTTTTTTTTTTTTCTTTTTTTTTTTTTTGCTGTTGTTGTTGTCAAGGATTGCCTTCTTGGCATTCATCAGCTGTCATTCTTTCATTATGCACCTTTCCAAAGAAAAAAAAGTTCAGATTTCAAAAAAAGGGAAAAAAAAAAGAAAGAGATGTGGTTTCTTTTATACTCGGATTTTGTATGAGTGTCACTCTCATGAGAGTGGTCTGTTCTTGTCACTTGTTTTGTTTCAAAACTTAGGGCTATAAGTTCGGGGATCCTTCTAGTCTTTTCTTTGTTAACATTCTGNTTTTTTTTTTTTTTTTTTCTGTGAATACCGTAACCAAGACTATTGAGCATATTTTACTGAAAGAATCTGAAGTTTGCTCAAGTTGAAGGCTTTTTATATGGACTAGTTCTGAAGAAAAATTCTTGTAATGATTGTTTCCTGGTCCACAGGTCAGGATTTATCTATGCATGTGTGTATCACTGGTTGGATGATATTAATTTGTTGAACCATGCTTTGGCATGTTCATTGTCCCAGGCCACCACTTGCCTCATAGGGGAATTAACTATTACCGCACTTCAGTGCTAGTATTTGTAGTAATATTCTGGCAATGAGTTTGCTCAAAGATTGATGCCCAGGGCTTGCGCATGCTTGTGTAGATCTCTAATTCCTATATTTATTGCTTATTCGTTTTCTTTTAGCATGTTGAAGTTGTAAATGTTGGATATGGTGATTAGAGAAAACATGATGATCTTGTTGTATCTTGTAAGCAATACTTTTCCTGATTTTGAGTCGCATTTGCTTGTTCGGATGAATATTGCCATACTGAGGCACTTGTGCTTGTTTTCTTGAATCTATCTCACCATATTTTTTATTGTTTGTTGTTTGTTGCGTCTGCAGCCGCGCTCTGTTGGAGAAGAGGCAGTTCTTCCACTCTCACAGAGCACAGGTATATATATTTAATTTGATTTGATATTTAGTTGTGATTTTGTTTTGAAATCCTTTACTTCATTTATTTGTTATATTTGGAATTTTGTTCATTTACAATTCACGGCCCTAGGAGGTTCAGTCTGATAAGTGATAATTGCCAATTATGATAGAAATTGCTCATGGCAGTTCTTTTGATCTGCTAATGTTATAACCTGAAATTATGCCTGGAAGCTAATAACAGTGCTTTGCATGTACCTTTTTGCATCTGACAGTGCTCAAAAGAAGGATATACTCCTTTCACCCATTGTCACTGTTATTGTATACTTATCACGCATGTTATGAATTATAATAGATAAGGAACCTAGTACAGGATTTAACCAATTAGGGATGGTGAAAGTTGATTGGTTGTAACTGCATTTAATAACTAATAAGGACAGTCAATTTAGAAGTTTCAGAAACCGAAATTAGGAGAGTTACAATGGGATGGGACGGAGGGAATAGCTTAATTTCATCTGACCCGTCCAATGTACTCTCAATTATGGAATATATGTACCTTTGTACTCTGTGGGTTTTATGAAAATAACAGAGTTAGCAATACACCTGCATAAACTACGACAAAAGTTACATCAATATTTACGAAATGTTTTGGGTTCGTGGCTGCAGCCGATGGTATTGGAGCAAGTTCTGTCAGATCATGATAGCGAGGATGAAGTTGATGATGATGTCGCTGATTTAGAAGATCGAAGGGTATGTTTGGTGTTAATATTTTATTTGAGATGATGGTGAATTCCTTGTCTGGGTAACTTTACTTTGAGCAATAATCACTCAGCTACACAAAAGCACATCCCCAAACAGGAGAAACCAATAAATAGAAGTACAAGCATAATACAACCTTTATTCCATTGACACTATCAAATATTTGGAATATAAGAAAATAGACACTTTGATAATGCAATTAGACAAGTAAAAAAGATATTTTTCACAATGTCAATCAATGGGATGCCATGGAGTAATTTGAATTAAATTTTGGGCATGAAATTGGAAGCTTGAAAATCGCTTCCATATGAAGTAAACTGTAGTAATTTCTGTGATATTGTTTGAGCATACCTGTTCTTATGGAGATGGGCAGGGTTTTGTGTGCATCCCTGCGACCCATTGGTTTGGGATAGCAGATTTGTTAGAGGCTGAACTTGGAATAATATGACTTGCAGATGCTGGATGATTTCGTAGATGTCACCAGGGATGAAAAACAGATTATGCATCTGTGGAACTCCTTTGTCAGGAAGCAACGGTGCGTATTTATTACTAGTTCTTTGCCGACTTTACTGAAGGATGTATACAAAATACATGCCAAAAAAGAGCATCTATTACTTGGTAATTGATTTTTATTTTTATTTTCTTAATTGGAGCTTGAAAAATGAATATGTTAAGCAACAATCATATAGCCAGTATCTGATTTATATAATTGGATATTGTAATGTTCAACTGGCCTTCTCTGTGCGGTCACCATTTATTGTACCGAACCAAGTTTGATTAACTAGGTGGTTTAACTCCATGTACTCCCCTGCCAATAAGATATTGTTCAGAATTCATGCGAAAGCACTGATTATGTGATGTATATCATCGAGATATGAAGCTTACCTCTTAAGAGGATTGCTCGCTTTTTTCATTAGCATGAAATCGCTTATAATCTTTACACAACGGGCAAACCATGCAATTGCCTTTAGTTTAAGTCAATTTGTTAGTAACATCTCATGTTTTAGACTTTTAGTCTCTCCTACCTCACTCATTCCACCTCCTCCCACCATCTATCGGAAACTTCATTCTTTCCTTGAGTAGGTCTTTATCTTTCTTTCTACAGCTATGCTTGATTGGCTCGATTGGTTTATGCTTTGAACGATAAAGATGACTGTCTAGCTGCATGGAAACAGAAATTTATAAGCTGCCTGATGTGCTTGATTGGTTACTAAATTTTATGCTTCATTCGTAACATAGCCTGGCTGATCTAGCTTGAAAATTTGTTAGCTAACTGTTTTGAAAGTGCTTAAGAGTTCACTATTTGATCTTACTACATATGTTGCCTATCTCTGTTGCTTAAGATTTAACTGGACATGATCATACTTGCAAGTTTGAGATATAATTCACCTGTCTTGTGTTGCTGAAATACTCCTGTACAAAAATGATGGTCATCATGTATTGTTACCTGAACTAGCTAGTGACATGAGTGGTGAATGTTAATTCCTAACAGAGGGGATAATTTTTGTTCGTTTTTTTCAATTGGGTCTAAGGAAATGGCTGGTGAATTCTGGGCTTTCTTAACGAGGACATCTCATCTGAAATAATTATTTTTGGTTACAGAGTTATAGCTGATGGTCACATTCCCTGGGCTTGTGAGGCATTTTCAAGAATGCATGGACCTAACCTTGTCAAAGCTCCTGCTCTCATCTGGTAGAATCTCTTACTCTTGTCTGGTTGCTGCATGTCTGTTGTTTTCTAACATAACTGACCGCATTATATGTTGGGGATGAATTTCAATTAGGATTCAGGAGAGCATGTTTTTTCCAAGTAAAAGCAGAATATCTTCCAGAAATTTTGATGTAAAATAAAATAAAATAAAACTATCAACACAATAAAGTTATTCAAGTTCTGCAATCTGCATACAGGCATACAGCCCCATTGATCTGTTTCTCGTCCCAATTTCCTCTATGAAGCACTTGTACTTTCTTGTTTTATTTTATTTTAATATCGTCTTGTTTAACAATCCTCTTAGAACTATGGGACTTCGCCTGTAGACCGCCTTTAGTGTGGGCTTTTATCTTTTGAAACTTTTAATTATGAATCATGTGGTAAGGTCCTCTGTTTTCCAGGGGCAAGGCTGCTCATGTCCTACCCTCCACTTTGTTCAACTGAAATTAGTGTCTTGCTTGCATTTATTTTCGTCAAAATCTGGTGCCACTGAGTTGCTGGTGCAAGCAAACTTCTGGTTATGTTTGGCCCAAGATGGCTTCCAACTCCTCAACTTGCCTTCAAACAACCTTAAGATGTTATCCTACCATGTTATGTTGCATAATTGTTCTTCCATTTGGTTGCATGTCCTTGATAATCGATAAGACTTTTCATGTGTTGATTAAACAGGTGCTGGAGAATGTTTATGATCAAATTGTGGAACCATGGATTACTCGACGCACGCGCCATGAATAACTGTAATTTAATCCTTGAGGAATGCCAAAAACAGGGCACGAATCCCCCATAGACGCTCAGCAAAAAAATGTAGTAATAATTTTGTAAAGCTTCAAGCATTTAACTATGTAATATTATTTGGTTTTTGCTCCCAGGTCGTCAGGCATTGTGGAGTTGCATCCTTTATCTAGTGTACTTGCATTTTGTTGCTAAACTTGTTTCATGGATTATGTAAATGACCAAAGAGATTACCTATTTGAGTTTGGTTTTGACACAATCCTTCCCTATTCGAGTCCGGGGAAGATTGTGAACTGCAATAGAAAACAGGAAGCAGAAAATATTTATACCAGAAAGGCAAAATATCATATCTGGAAAGCTTATATATCAAGCTTTTAATTGACATGGATTTGCTCAAGTCGAGCTATATCGACACCCACACGAGCTCCCTAAGCTAGTGGTTTATTCTGATTTATTTTATTTATTGGGTCCTCAAATTCCCTTTGTAACATTTTACTTGTCACCCACTTTTTACTTTTTCAACTTTGGACATTTTGGGATCTCTAAGGTTTGCCTTGGTAGAAATCTTGGTGAAAATATCAACTGGTCTTTGAGAATACGAATTCTCAAAGCTATAACCGCGAATAACAGAGGTTTTATGAAATTTTGGAACGAAATTTCTTATTTTCTAAAGTATAGTTAATGTTTGGGAATTGGAAAGACTTTCAAGGACCACTAGCGGCGTTAGGGGTTTGATTCTTTACTAGTCTCCTACTTGTATGCCCCTTCAACAATAAAACCGCCGTGTAAATGTGATGTTAGGGGAACTAGAAGCCCTCGTGGTTAATTATGGGGATCTTACTTGCCTTTGATGACCTTTTATTAACCACCTTGCTCTTGATGGTACAAGATCAAAACCATAAGTATATGTAAAGTTAGGGTGTTGGCAATGTCTCCAAATGCACCATGGATCTCTCTTTGGTCAACCTTATTAGGCCTTAGTAACTTGCTGTTGAAGAAGACGATATCTCATGAGCAAGTATGATATTATCGAAAGATCTTGGACATGCGTTCCCAAGTGAAAAAGGGATGCCTTTTGGAGTCATTCATTGGATCCAAGTAGTATCTGATAACCTTTTACTGGTCATTCACTTTCAAGGTTGTAATATAAAAACCGCGGTGACTACTGTGTTAAACCAATATGGGGTAGCCTCCAAAGGGCATCATGCATGAATCTATTAGGCGGTGGGCCTTAGTTCCAAAAAACTTGGTTGTTGACAAATTTAATCGACCTTCAAAAATCGTTTTATTCACTTAATAGTTTTGTAGTTGACATTTTTAACATGTGCATCTATACGCTTTCAGAATAGGTTGAGTTCCGCCACAAGGAGGTTTGAGGTTTAAAGTAGTTATAAATTTGATGTCCTTGATGACACGAAATTTCTTTAAATGAAACATGTTTTAGTTTATTAATAAAGTTTGAGACACCAAAGTGCAAGTCTACTTTTGATCGTGTACTATAACTAAAATCAGCATTTTATTTTGGGGGAGGGGGTGGGGGTATATCTTTAGGTTATCTTTTTTTTCCTGCAAACTTAAACTATTAATCCGTTTTAACTTGTTTACTAGTAAGTCAAATACCTACGTATTAGATAGTGCGATATCTATCTAATAATCAAGCAATGTAATAACTTGCTCCATCAACAAATTTGTCATTTCTCTTACTTGGAGAAACTCGAGAGTGTGAGAAACGCATGCTGATAGATGCCGCACATCAAAGCAATATTATTATTTGACTTTCTCTTTCACTCTTTTATTTAATTTCCTTCTCCTTTTTCTGGTAAATAGGAGTCAGCATTTTTGGTTCTTGATTAACCACCCACAACACGTGTTGGTAAAAATTCATAAATTTGATTGGCTTTTTCTCCTACGTGTTCAACCCATGCATGAAATGCATGCATACATACATTGTATTAGTTTGGTATATAGCTTAAGAAACATTTCTTACTCAGCAAACTTGGCCCTATCCTACGTATTAAAGGGTAGATTGGTTTCAGTTTCTTTTGACTGTTTTTGATCCTGTTTTTAAGAAGTGAAAAAAAAAAAAAAGAAATGTTTTTGCACCCATTCAATGTCCAAAATGTTTAATCGATGGACACGTGTCATGCATATAATATAAAAGAGTGCGATTTAAGATATGTAAATATTGAGGTGGAGAGGATGACAAAACTAATGGAGAATCAATATGATCTCAATTACTACATATATTAGTGAGTGAAGGTCGAGCCAATGTTGCGGTTTTACCTACGGTAAAAAAAAGATGAATTTTAGCTTAGATGTAAGAGATAGATATGTTTAGAAATCACGCAGTATTAAGTTGATAATGTTTTTTTGAAGGTAGGATAATTAGGTAGTAAATTATTGTTCTTCCATACTATGTACATATATTCACAAGTCAAATGTTTTTTTGTGCGTGCCAAATTATGAATTACTCCATATTAAGTGTTGCAATTGATCAGACTATGGATTGTAAGATGATTGCATTTATATAGATCGAGTTTTTCTGCCTCGCTCTTGATGTACAATGTCATCAAAGAAGAAGAAGATAAATATGAAGTTGATGGCAATTAGAAGCTTCTTAATTGAAGAAGACCAGAAGGATCGAAGATGCTAAAAGAATGACTAATAACATGTGGCTCAAGTAGTAAAGATGTCGTAGTTCCTTAATTAATGTTAGATAAAATCTCATATAAGGTCAGGGCCATCTCAAGCATTTTGGGGGCCTTGTGATATAATAAAAAAAAAAAAAAAAAAATGAGGCCCCTGAAGTATGACAAAAATTAAGAACTAAATACCGCGTTAGACCAGAATCGAACCTAAGACCTAGCAATTAGCAAAATAAGATAAATCAAGCATTACACTCCTACTACCTTTTCATTTGTATAATACTAGCAGAATCAGATATATAATCGGACATTCAAGTTTGGGCCCTTAATATCAGTCTCTAGTTGGGGGCCCTATACGGTCGCCCCACCTCGTACCTCCTAATAGCCGGCCCTATATAAGGTCACTCCTAATCCTCATCTCAAGTCGATCGTCTATGGGAATATGTATACGATTTTTTATATATTATTGAACATAGAGCGTGTAATGTTGGCTAATATACATTTAAATTTTATAAAATGAGCTGCATTTGCTGACATAATAAATAATTAGCTCGTTTACTTGGAAGTAAAGTTGATTGCATTGTATATCTAATGTTTCATTTGATTAGGTGGAGAAGAAGTAAAATAAAGGAGGAATTTGAGCGATGTGATATGAATGTAATCTATTATATTTTTATGAGCGCTAATAGCACATTAATTCTATTAACCAGTGTATTGAGGAATAAAACTATTACTTGATCAGCCTCTAACTAAAAACTTCTGCATAGTTTCATAAATGTAATAAGTATAAAGAGGTACCGAGTTCGAATCTTGGCAATCTCCTTGATCCTATAGTAGAGCTTGCTCCAATAGTTGAGCCTTGAAAGCAAATGTAAGCGGATGGAACTTGTGTAGCGTCCATGAGTTGGCCAACAAAAAGCTTAACCACCATTTGGTTCAATTGATTAGTTCACAGGGTATCATTAGAGCCCAACTAATGTTTAATTTCCTTAATGCAATTCAAACATCATTACATGAATAAAAGTATACATTGATATTTATTTGACACAACGGCTATCTATAAGTCGATCTTATGAGAGTTATCATAAGCATATATATTATGGTCATTGCGTTATGTTGTTATCATCATTATATACAAGTGAACAGCGCGGAAATGCTTGAAGACCTATGTGTTTGGAGTTTATTCAAAAGGAAGTAGAGAATTATGCTTAATTATTATGGGAGCTTGTTGCTTCATCGAAGATTTTTTTGGGACAATTGTTGGGGGAAGATGATGTGTTTAGGATCTTCATATTTGGGTATGAGAAGGTGATTTTATATGATGTAGTTAGGTTGAATTGTTGGACATAAGAGAAGAAGAGGACATTGACATATGTAGGAAAAAAAGGTGAAAGGAGCTAGGGTTCAGGAGTAAAGAGATTAGATGATACTCAAGTGGTTTAAAGTATCGTCTTTAACTCCTCAATACAAGTAGAATGTTAAGCCTCTNAAAAAAAAAAAAAAAAAAAAAAGAGGAATTTTGATCCTGTGCTCCTATTACCATGTGGAATTAATAGAGACCTTAATGTTTCACTATTGATAAGGCCAGGAATAGATGTGCAAGTACTATGTATGGTTTGAATATCGTCAATCACTACATTGCATCTACTTTTAGCAAACATGATAAGATATGCACGCTTACGATAAATATGGAGAACAGATATTACTATGTTCGTGCAATTCACACCCCAAAAGGATGCGATTGTTGGACAATAACGCTTAAATCCAAGGTTCCCTTTCTGATGATGCATAACACTTTACGCCAACAAATCTGAAGATGGGGCAAGATAGTTAACATTCGTCATAGATAGCTTGCGTCTGGATTGAAATTCCTCCTTCAGGTTAAATTTGTCGGAATCCATCAAAACGTAAGTTCCATGTTTCGCGGATAGAGGCAACACGACAGTTCATCAACTTTTTTTTTTTTACTCTTTATGTCTTAAATTTTGCAAACATGTATAACGCAATAAAATAAAAGTTCATTGTCAATTCCAAAATTAAACTTAATTTTTCATCCCTAATTTGGTAGACTATACAGTATGATATATTTGTCAAATAAATGCAACTTTATACTTTGTATAATTACTTGATTAGGGAATGCAAATTATTAGATTAATGATCATAATAATTTTCATATATTGTCACAAACAAATGTTAGCTGAGGCATTAAATTTCTACTCTAGTAATGTAATAGTATATATGAATTCAATGATGTATATATACCATCAAAACATGAGCTTATTAGAAACTAATAGACCTTTGTTTTTCTTCTAATGCAACAATGTTCATTACATAGATTAATCGTGTGAGTTAAATTTATGTAAATCAATAGAATGATTCAATAACGTTCATATTTACATACTTGAATCTCTCTCACACAAATTTACGTTAGTCATTCTAACACACTTCCAAAAAGATGATGCTAACAAGGAAAAGAAGAAGAAAAAGGGACAAATAACCTAGAAACAACAAAAATGGTAGATCATCAATCGAGTAAATTTTGCAAAATCATAACTCCTTTTAGTGTATGGTAACTTTTTCTCCTAGTTTTCTCTTTACTTTCAACCTTTTTTAGTGTACACATCTCAACAATCTAAGAGGCTGATGCCAGCATGTTTGCTGCTTTTGCCTTTAAATACCTCTTCTCCCTCCCCTCCTTCCCCACATCAAACCTTCACTCACTCTCTCTCATGGATCCCTCCCAGATTTCTCTTCTCATGGCTACATTTCTCTCAAAATTCTTGTGACCCAAAAAAAAAAAAAAAAAAAAAAGAATCACCGACGTCGAAAAAAAAAAGGGTTCTAGTCTTGATCATCCAACTTAATTCATTCTTCCATTCCCAAAAAAGGAAAAAAAAAATGTTTAGGGTAGATGTTGGAAGAATTCTCAATGAGCACTTCAATCCATGTGGTGGCGGGATTCGCAACCCTGACCCTTTAGGCCAATACGATCATCAATTCGGACTGGATGACTTTGAGTCCGACGAGTTCCGGATGTTTAGCTTCAAGATCAAAAAATGTCCCATTAACCGGACCCATGACTGGACGGTCTGCCCCTACGCCCACCGCGGGGAGCGGGCGAGGAGGCGAGACCCACGCCGCCATCCCTACGTGGCGCTGGCTTGTCCGGACTTCCGAGCCACGGGCGGGGTTTGTCCAAGGGGCGAACTTTGTGAGTACGCCCATGGTGTGTTCGAGTACTGGCTCCACCCGGCCAAGTACCGGACTCGGGCTTGTACCGCGGGCGGGTACTGCACCCGCCCGGTATGTTTTTTTGCCCATTCGCCGAAGGAGCTTCGGTCCGAGCCAATCCCCCACCTTCCCAAGTGGGCCCGGCTTGCAATCCGGGCCGAAGCGGATGCTAGGGCCCGCGGGTTGCCCTACAACGTCACAAACAATGGTGGTGGCGGTGGAGAGTTGGGCGTGATCGGGCGGCCCAACCCGGTGGTACCAACCGGGTCAAATAGCGGTATAAGTAGTAGTAATAACCTGGCAAATGGGTACCCAAATTTGAACCTGGAGCTTTTGGAGAGGCTAAGAAGGTTAGAGATCAATGACTACTATAACAGCCAAGTAGGAAAAAATCAAAACATGATGAATCACAACAACAGTGTGGATTTGGATGCACCCAACTTTGACTGGGTGTCTGATTTGCTCGCCGGTGATGAATTTCAGGTGAGATTCTGAAAATTCATTACAATCGTCTTGGTAAATAATTAATTTATATACTCACTCCGTCTCACTTAAACTGTCTAGCTACTTTTCTTTTCTAGTCGTTCCGTTTCGATTGTCCTTAATTTTTTTTGTACAATTTTTCGTAAAAAGTCAAGTAGAACAACATTTAGTGAAGCAAAATGATCGGAGAATTCAATACTACTTTTTCCGTTCGAAGTGTTTTTGCATTTTCTTTTTTTCTCATATGGAAAACTTTGTCAGTTACTAACTTTCTTTTATTTTTGGGTTGGTGCGATGGTTTGTTGCTTCCTTAGTGATTTACGAGGAAGACGTTACGGATGCGACCATGAAATGGGGGAGAATAAAGGGGGTTACTATTTACGTCTGACACATTGGTGATCTTATGTTAAAGGTCCAATGAAGACTATTCATCATTATGGCTCCGATGAAGAATCTAAATCTATGTTATATACATATCATTACATAAATGTAATTATGTATAAGTTAATAATCTTAGTTTAATTTGTGGATCATGTCTCTCGTCGTTAATAATTATTTGTTAATATTATTGTGTATGGACTACCTTAGCTTGTTGACGGTGTAATATTATATATTTACTCTGTAAGGTTGCTCAATGTAATCACTTTGCATGTTATGTATAAATGTATTTAAAAAATAATGCAAAACTCTTTATTTGTGAAGATTGTGTATCGATCACTAGCCTTTCAGATGCCCTAGCAAGTTTTGGAAACCATTTGCCCCCTATAAATTGTACATGCATGCATGCATGCATGGTATGCTCCTTCTTGAACCCATATCATAGCTCCATATCCTCCATATCCTAGGCCTTATTAGACTCAAAATTCATACTTATATAGTAACTCTTAAGTCACAAAATCATGTCATCCACATAAATTCTAAGTTAGTAATAATTTTCAATGTGAGTCCATTTTCCTCGAAGAGAAAAAACGACGATATTATTTTCTGATTAACCAAGCACATCGGCAAAATGGGGAAAAATATATATTTTTTTTTTTTGATGAAAAAATGGGGAAAAATGATGATGTAGTGACTAATTTTAGATTTGCATTATTAATAAATTTGTCATAGCTAGTTGCCTCATGTGGATGATTATTACTACTATTAATCCATGTTTGGGGTGTGTGACAGTGTGAATATGTAGATTTGGGTTATTGACTGTATGAAAGTAAATCAAAATAGATTATGTATGATCTGAATTAAGTACTGTTATCTATTTTGGCTTTTCCATAGCTTCTTTGTTTTCATTACCATTTTCTACAGGTATATCTTTTAGAGAAAAGCTTATGCTTGTGGCTGGTCGTGTGACTCATATGGTCCTATTCAAG
>BSSO01002769.1:0-18268 GCA_030267885.1 Mesembryanthemum crystallinum
GATATAGATGTTGTATGATCCCCCCCCCCCCTCCCATCAAATCTTATCACTTCTTGTTTTTATTCTGTTTCTTTTTAGTTCTTTCTTTTCTTTTCTAAAAGTATTCATATTAGTTTAAATTACGTGCAATAGTTTGACTTCTAATTGGAACTAAAATGAGACAATAAATATGAGATAATTGAGTAGCTTAATTACTATTAAATTCTGTTTTAATGTTATTGTAATAATGATTACATGTAGATTAATATGCATTTAGTGAGAATGTGAAAAGATGAGGTGCCTTTTTATTTTTCTTTTAACTTAAATTGGCTAGTGCCATGTGGCGGGATAAGCACACCTAAGCGGACAACTAAGCTACTTATGTGTCAGCTTGTGGTTAAATGAGCCTCCTTTTAATGTAATAGATTTGGACAAAATCGTACTAAATTGAATCGTATATGAATAAATGGCATGTAATATATGAAAGAAAAGTAAAGTTAAATAAAGAACCCATATGCAAATTCTTATGTACAACCGTCTAACCGTTAGACGATTCAATCCAATAGTGACTTTTAGCGAATTAAGGGCTATTTTTAGCGGCTTAGGGGTAACTTTTTAAAAACTTAGCGTATTTTTATAAAATTAACCTAAGTTGTAAAATGTCACCCTTAATTTGGTAAAAGTAACCCTTAAACTGAAAAAAGTAACCCTTGGGTTAGGTCGTCTAATGGTTAGACGGTTGTACAAGAGTGTTACTCTTTGAACTAAAATCAATGCGAGATGAGAACGACGAAATAACCCTACGTGGTAAGAGCTCTGAAATCTATTTCAAAGGTCCTCCGTTCGAGTGCCCTTAGCCACTGGAGGTTGGAGGTTTTCATAGTCCTTAATTTCAGGACTCATAAAATTAGTCAGGCAAATCTCGGATACTCATGTTATTTTTTTTAGTTTTTTTTGAAAAAAGATGAGAACGAAGGAATAAACAAAGCCTTACAAATTCCATGTGACTTTGAATTTTTTTTGTCCTACAAAAACACCATGTAAATTATCCTTTATTTCAAAATACGGGAATAAGCTCTCTGTCCCACTAAAGAGTTCGGGGATGTGAGATCTAATCAAATGGATTAAAAGTTATTTCACTGCATGCACATGATGTTCAATATTTTAGCCCGATTTCTAGTTTATGTCTGGGTGATTTATTCACTCAACAAGTAAAGGTGGTCGCTTTGATACTCATGAATGAATTCGATTGGGTGAACCGAAGCCATTTAGAGCCCATATCCATAAATGGAATCAATGGGTAAACGGCAAGTGTTTGGTGCATTGATTCCATTTAGGACGTTTTACAAGTTACATGCTGTGTAAAATAATAGATTAGATGAACATGATTTATTTAGTGATGTTTAGCCATGTGAACATGAGATTCAATTCGTGTTAAATTCATTTAAAATCTCAAGACAACAAATCACATAATGAATATCATCTAAGTGCTAATCATGATAAGAATAAAAAGATGTTAAAATGGAGAATGGAGAGAAAAAGAAATTTTCACCAAAGTAGAGTGCCTTCGGGATAACTCCTTGGATTAGAACACCTTTTTTGCTTGAGTATAATCTTGACAAGATCTCGATCCTCGGATGATGTAAATGGGTGCTTGAGTGGTGTTTGATTTTGTGGTGCTTGGGTGCGATTTATGGTGCTTGGATGTGTGTTTGGAATGAATGCGGTTGAAGGTGGAGATGATTTTGGTGGTGTAAGGTTGAAGGAGGATGGTGATGGAGGTGTATTTGGCTCACTCTCTCTCTCTCTATTTGGGCATATTAATGTTGCTTTAGCCTTTTTATGATTATGTGGGAGTTCCCTCTAATCAATTTGGCTTGCTTGATCTTGCCCTCCTCTTGAAATAAAGGTGGAAGGGGGTTTATATAGTGCTGGGAAGTGAAAAATGGAAGAAAATGGCACAAAAGGGCATGAAAGGGCACGAAATGGGCAAACCGGGCACTGAAATGCCCTACCGGGCATGTCTGCCCGGGCTGCCGGGTGGTGCTCCGCCCGGTCTGGCGGTCTTGAGAACGGTTGACCGGTCTGAGGTTCGCCAAACCGGTGGCGCTATTTTGCCCGGTCTCGCGTTTTTAGTACGTTTTAAGTACAAGTGGGATGTGGGTACCATTTTTTGACACGTGTGATTGGTCAAGATGATTTTCGGGAATATTTCGCGGGTCGCGGGTCGGGTTATGGACCCGTGGGGCAGGTTTAACCTCGGTTTTGGGCTGAAAACTTCAAATGTTCATAAGTTTTGATCCGTAACTCCGATTGACGAGCCGTTTGGAGTTCTAGAAAGTTTAGAGCAAGGGCAACAAGATGAGAGTAAAATTTATAAGAGAGGAGCCAAGGTTGAGATCTTGCCTTTGGTTTTCATCATTTCCATGTCGGCTATTGTTATCGTTATCAGGCAGGGCGAGGACTTAAGAGACCACGATTAGGGTGTCTACAAGTATATAAGCCGCTTTATTTCCAAATTGACGATCATATACGAGCCTATCTTCAAGAAGCTCAAAGCATGTCAAAACGGAATGGGACAACGAATGTCAGGAGGCTTTCGACATTATCAAGGAATACTTAGCAAACCCTCCGATCCTGGTCCCCCTAAGATCAGGCGAACCATTGATCCTCTATCTCAATGTGAACGATACAGCCATGGGGGCTATGCTAGCCTAGGTCCAAGACAGTAAAGAGAAGGCCATTTACTACTTACGCAGGAAGTTCTTGGACTACGCGACACGCTACACCACAACAGAAAAGATGAGCCTCGCCCTGGTCGGGGCCACTAGGAAGCTGAGATATTATATTTTCCACAGCACGATCCACCTCAAATCACGGTTAAACCCACCCAAATACATGTCCGAAAAACCGGTCCTTAATGGAAGAATGTCAAGATGGATGGTCCTACTTTCCGAATTTAACATCAAATACGAAGTGATCAAGACCATCAAGGGACAAGCCGTCTCCAATTACCTAGCCGAATATCCCGTCTCCGGTTCTCAAGACAGACACGAACTCCTCGACGAGCACCTCCTATTCATTGAAGAAGACTCTTGGAAACTCTACTTTGACGGAGCTTCAAATCAAAAGGGTTTTCACATAGGGGTACTCATGGTATCTCCCGAAGGTGCACATACACCTCTTTCAGTTAAACTCGATTATGAGGTAACGAACAATGCCGCCGAATATGAGGCATGCACCCTCAACTTACAAGCTGCAATCCTGCTCGGCATCATAAAGCTCTGGGTTTATGGGGACTCCCTACTCATCATTAGCCAAACCTCCAAGACACGGAAAGTTAGGAGAGAAAGCTTGCCACCCTACCAAGAATACCTCGAAAGCTTAACCAACAGCTTCGACTACATCCAATTCACCTACTGCGAACTGGCTTCCATGATCAACATCCATGACTCCGTCGAGATGCTCCCAATACAGATACAAAGACGAATAAGCCTTCCTACTGCGAACAAGACGAGATATGCAATAATGAAGCTGAGGAATTGTACACAGATGTGTTCAATTACCTGCCCCATGGGACCTATCCTCCCGGATCATCTCACAAAGCACAAAAGACGCTAAGGAGGTTTGCCGCCCAATTTGTCCTAATCCAAAACAAGCTATACAAAAGAGCGCCCTCTGGAGTTAGCCTCCTTTGCATCGGAACCGAACAGTCTCACCGAGTCATGAATGAAGTACACCAAGGAGCATGCAGACCCCACATGAATGGTACCATGTTCGCACGCAAGATTTCGATACTCGGCTATTATTGGTCCACTATGGAAGCAGATTGCTACCAATTCATCAAGAAATGTATCAAGTGTCAAGTCCAAGCCAATGTCGAACATTTGCCTCCGCATGAACTTTGCACCTTCACATCTCCTTGGCCATTCTCCACATGGGGGATAGATGTCATTGGAAAAATCACACCCAAAGGAACCGGGGGCCATGAGTTTATTCTAGTGGCCATCGACTACTTCACCAAATGGATCGAAGCGCAATCCTTCGCCAAGCTCACCTCGAAACAAGTGGCTAAATTCATCCGCAACAACATCATCGCCGATATGGAGTTCCACACGAACTCGTAAGCAATCATGGATCACATTTCAAGAAGGACGTCGCAAAGCTATTGACGGCTTTCAAAATCCAACATCGGCGGTTCTCTACCTTTCGACCTCAAACAAATGGAGCCGTCGAATCCGCAAACAAAAACGTCAAAAAGATCATTCAAAAGATGGTCGAGAACTATTCTGACTAGCCCAATAAGCTCCCCTTTGCTTTACGAGGGTATCACACCTCTATCAGGTCATCAACGGATGCAACTCCATATTCCTTGGTATACGGTGTGGAAGCCGTGTTACCCGTCGAGCTCGAATTACCCTCCCTGCGGGTTGTCCTCAAGAGTCAAATTCCTGAGGTCGATTGGGTCAAACCCCGCTATGATCAACTCATCACTCTGGACGAGGAAAGGTTAAGAGCACTACACTCATCACACATCTATCAACGGCGCATCACACGCCACTTCAACATATCTGTCAAAACACGCAACATCCAAGAAGGCGACCTTATGTTGAAAGAAATCCGGGTACCCATCACAGACCCGAGAGGCAAGTTCAAACCTAATTGGGCCGGCCCATACATCATTCAAAAGATCCTAAGTGGCGGAGCAGTCAAAATCTCCGACGTCGACGGTCAAGAGTTCTCACAACTCACCAACTTGGACCAGCTCAAGCGATTCTACGCCTAACCAGCACCAGCAAACACAACTTCACAAATCTGGTGCCAACTAGGAAAAAAAAAACGATTTGTCACTAGCACGAACTACGAATGGCCTGATTCCCCAACGGGGATACGTAGGCAGCCTCACTACGAGGTTCGGCCCCTTTAATAGCTTTGCGCCCTATGGGTTCACTTCATTATCAGTGTTGATCAAATAAAGGCTTTAACATTTTGACTTTGAGAAAAAACTTTGTTTTTCCTAAACTTTTTCACAAGACGGACAAATAATTTTCTCAAACTAAAGCTCATTTCATTGATTAAGACTTTTGATTTGCAAAGCCAACTCATGTGCCACAGCACCCTTAATTACAAAGCAACTAGAAGGGTCCACAAGCTACAAACAGCCAGTAGACCACAAAAAACCGAAACCCAAAAATAAAGCACCACATTCCTAAATAAGCTTGACCCAAAAAGCGGGAGGGTCTTCAATCCCTCTCTGCTTTCACGCTTAGGAAGAGTGGGAAGATCCCACCTCATCAGATGTCTCTTCCACGGCACCTTCCGTCGCTTTTTTCGTTCTCCTTTCACCTCCTTTTCCCCCCGTCGAATGGACCGGAGATCTGACCTTGCCTTCTTCGCCTCCCTTTATCAATGACAATGCCAGAATTCCTTGGCACGCAAGTCTCAGACGCTCCAAATACTCTATCCCATTCGGAACTTGAAGGACCGTAATCCCAGCAAGGACCCCACTGAACACCCATCTGCGGTACTCGTTAGAAACATAGGTGGTGTCACAAACGTCGGGCTTCTTCCATCGGGGAAGGGTGTTCCAATACCTCTCCCACACAACGATGTAGGTGGCCTTGAGCAGCCTATTTAGAGGCCTTGCACAGTCCTGGTAAGGAATGACTTGCCGTAGCCCATACTGTCGTCTTACTCGGCACGGGAAAAAGAAAGTGATTTGCTTCAACCAAAGGAGCCGAGAGTAGAACGTGGTCTCATGGCACCCCACCATGTCGCCCAAGTGCCACTAATGGACACAATACCGAAGCACCGGCACGTCATTGAAAAACCGCTGCCATTCCTCCACAGTCCTCTAAAGCTGGCACTTCTTACGAGCTGCAAATTGCCTCGCCGAGTACTTGATAGGGTCGACGGGCCTCTCGATCAGTGACGAGTGCTCCATAAGCCAATTCTAGCAAAAGCAAACGAACCATTAGTAATCCATGAAAGTATGCAAAACACAGTGAAAAGAAAGATAAAAGCTCACTTGGAGAGGTAAAGGACTGCCAGCATAGGCACCCCTGCAGTCGGCCTTAAGACTATCCAAATCAAGCAAAGTCTCGCGCACCACGAGAGGAAAGGGAGAGGTGTCCCGTTGAACCTGCTCCACAACTTTCAGGAGAGAGACATCTCCCAGTTCGATCCTTCTTGGACACGTACGAACAAGAAACGATGGAACAGGCAAAACATGAATGCACGCCTTCTAAAACGCATCTGCATAACTTCATGGGGGTCTAAAACGGCGGAAAAACACACCACCAGCCCCACCATATCAACTTCATCGCCACGCAAGAGGCTCCTAACCTCCTCTCATGATAAGTCCAATATACGAGAAAGGTCCGCCGCAGAATCCTTCTCAAGGGAAGGAATAGAAAGTGTGGCGCCGCCCGGGAAACCGGCAATGGCTTCAAATTCCTCAACAAGGGGACACAACTCTAGATCCCCGAAAAGGAAGACATGGAACAGTGGGTCCCAATAGCCAATCGCCACATTGAGGAACCCCCAAAAGATCTTCGCTTGCTTCAAAGAGAAAAAAGCATTCAAGGAAAAGGAAGCTAAAGCTTGCCTCTCCTCGACTGAGATATCACTCATCCAAGCGTCAAAAGCTTTCGCAAACTCATACATTTCTTTATTTCAATTGTAACTCTCACTCAAGTAGAGAGTATCGAGCAAGAATGAGTAGGAAAAGGCAACCCGAGCCCTTATCTATAGGCAAAAACGTGCACAAAACAACAAAAAAGGGACCCAACTAGCTAAAGCTCCCACCAGTCCAAGCATCACCCACCGGTGGGGCCTACCGGCTGACCAGTCTCACCACCAGTTGACCGGTGGGAGCCGCCTCGGACCGGTGCCACAACTTTGCCCGGTCTCCCCTTGTGGCACCATTTTGGATCATTTCGCCCGTGTTCGAGCTCGGGACCACCTATCCTAAAGCACATGGCTCCCTCTCTTGGGCATTTAAAAATGTTTTTACAAAAATTGGAACTTTCAAGTTCTGTATTTCTTTTTCGAAAAATCGGCACCCCTTCCTAGTGTCACTCAAATCCTGCCTAGGTCACTAACCACTACCTGGTTGAATTCATTGCTTGACTAATTGTTTGATACTTGAGCATTTCGAATTTTTTCCATTTTTGCAAACATAAATAAAACAGGCATTAATATAAACAAGACGACGAAAACAAGAGTCAAAAAGCAACATGTATATACAAATGTTTGCATGTTTCTTTTAATAAAGACATGGGTCAAACCTTTACGAAGAAGCTGCAAAGATCAAGGGCATCCTGAACCGGATCCAGACCGAACCCCCGAAATGGACTCGGGAGTGCCCTGAGAGGAAACAGCCTCCTCGATACGGCCCAACAGCTCCTCATTGCGCAAAACCCCTCGTTCTGGGGGAAGCTTCTAACAAGGATCGGCACTTCGGTAGTAGTCCGCCCAGTCGCCGCTGCCGAACAAAGAGTTCATCATGCCTGCCACGTCATCCGAGTAGATCGGCATGTCAGCACCAGCTGTCACACCAACTGATGCGTTAGGCTCCGCGCCGAAGGGCGTACCCTCGAATGACATGCCCGGGCCCGCACTAAACGTTGCCCCTGGCGTACTACCAAAAGAACCTCCAGCAAAGCCACCCGTCACACCACTGGGACGAAAGCCACTAAACCCCTCGAAAAAGCTGCTCGAGGGCATCCCCGCGATACCCGGCACACGACCGGAAGTCCCAGCCTCGTCTTGGCCCCGACCAAAGCGGGACGAAGGAATCAAACCACCCTCACTCCCAACCACAGAGCCACTAGGGGCTCGATAAGAATGGGACGACATACGAGGAATGGGAATCCACCCTCCAAGACTCGCCCCGCTCGCCATCCGCCCCCTGAAGCATGGCCGAGCAACAAAAGGCCAGGGAACAGGCCCTCGCTGGGATAACCGCACAGGCTATAAGGGTATTAGAAAATGGACAAAAGCACAAAAACAACCAAAGGACACGAGAGTCAACATCTACCTCGGAGGCGTCACTCCGCCTCTTACAAGAGAGCTGCCCATACAAATCCCTTATCCACTCCTTATAGGTGTGAATAATGCTCACCACCCGTCGGCTCTACACCCGGTCAAACTGCATAAGAAGCAAAAGACACATTAAAGTCACATTCCAACCCCGACACCAAGCAAAAGCAAAAAACACTTACCCCACGGCTCCCCGGCGACACCGCGGCATCTAGAACTCTGAACGGAACATCAACCCGAGGAGCCGGGCGGCGAACCGGGAAGTTATTCTCATCTATATCCTCCACATTAGCATCAAGGACCACGGATGGTACCCTCAACACGGTAGCCTATTCCATTCGAAACAAACGTTAGCCGATTGCACCACACAAAGATGAAATGCAAACAAAAGGAAGAGGCCGACCCCTAACCAAAAGTTCCCGGCCAAACGAGTCGAGGCAAACTCTGCATAGGCCCGCTCATGACTCCTGTCCGGAGGGGTAGGCACTAAAAAGTATTCCGCAGGAGCTCCCGCTATGGCTCGTTCACGCTACGCCTCCTTCAAGAGCTTATTCCAAAACATGGAATCAGGTGGATCCCTTGAAACAAGCGGGCCATCATAGTTGGGGATTAGCTGTCGCATCACCCTCTCCCCTAAGAACCATTCAAAGCCAAAAGGGTGCACCAGTAGCACCCTCCATTGGTCGCTTTCCGTCGAGGCCATTGATGTGCTAACACCTCACAAATGCCTCTCCCAAGGAAACCAAATGACCTGCACCAAACAGGATAAAATTCCAAGAAAAATTACAAAAAGCACCCACGAAGGCCCTCAACCTCACCTGATCAGGTCTCAAGTCCGCCAACGCGTCCCGCGCCTCGCTAAGACGCCAAGACCACTCAAGACAAGCACTCCCGGAGCGAGTGGCCGGAATCCCAATCTTACCAGATATGGCCGCAGGTCTCAACTGACGAAAGTGCTCATACAGCCAAATTTGAAACACGCACACCACGTGTTAAGCAAACATACAACACAAGACAACACGGAACACACCCTAGACAAATTCATGACATACCTCCAAGATCTGGACGAGCCCCTGAGAAGTCACCATCCCACAGACTCATTTGCCGGTAGGAGTGCGGGCCCCTCATCCATCTCAACAGAGGGTTGACCCTACGTAGGCTTCCCTTCAGCCTTCCGGCCCTTCTCTAAACTGGGTCGCCTGCAACATAACCTCAAGCCCCGCACCAGAACGCCCCAAGACGACATCCCCCAGTCATAGGTCGCTATGCTCGCAAAATCCTCCCGCAGGTGCATGAGGTAGAAAAGATGCAGCGTCGAACCCTTATCGGAAAAGATCGTGGCACCCAACAAATACGCAATAAAGACAGGGGCTGACTGCTCGATGCTCATACCCTCCAACTCTGGAGAGGTAAAAATATTAGCAACGCCCTGAAGAGACACCTTCGGGTGACCCCCGAATAATATATAAAAGGGTTCTTCGAAGAGAGCCAACACCTCGGAACGCAATGTGGCACCAAAATCAAGCTGTCGACCCCTACACGGGAGCCCTGAGATAACTGAAAACTGGAAAGGGGTAATCGTCATCTCACGCACCCAAAGATGAAAAGTGTTCGTGGTATCCCAGAAACACTCATCAAGCGCCCTCGGGATGGCTTGGGATCCTGCCCCAAAGATGGACATCGTCTCCACTAAACCTCCGAAACTAGCCAATGTCACCAAGCCACGGCTCTCATTCCGCAGCAAAGCATAAGTCGTCACCACCTCCCCGACACAGCCATGGGTTTGGTAGCGCTAGTCAATCTCCTACAAAGAAGTAAGACACAAGGAAAAATAACTCACCAAGATCAACAAAAACAAACAGCAAATCCTAAACACTGGATTTTTATCAACCCAAGCAACAACAAATCCTAAACACTGGATTTTCATCAACAAAAAGCAACAGCAAATCCTAAACACTGGATTTTCATCAACAAAAAGCAATATCAAATCCTAAACACTGGATTTTCATCAGCAAAACCGCAGCAGACCCTGAGCAGGGGGCTATTTCAACAAACGACAAATCCTAACCATTGGATTTCTTAAAGCAAGCAACAAAGTCAACAAAAAGGCTTACATTAACATGGCTACCACGTGCCGAAAGGTGCTGATCTAGCTCCACCAACAAATCACTAGGGTCTCACCCAGTCTTCGGATGAGGATCATACTTGCAGAAGTTCGTCTGGCGAAAAGGAATCCTCTCTCTCTTGGAGGCCGTCGGCAACCTCCCGACCGGAAACACCCGAACAAAGACATCTCCCTCCTCGGTAGCATGCCTCCTCTTGCCATGAGAAGCCATACCTGGGAAAGGTTAAAACAATTTAAAAAAACCCCCCTTTTCAGGCCAAATTGGGGAACTCACAACAAAAAACCAAAAGTCCTAGTTCACACCAAACTAAGGCGTTCAACCGGTTCAGTTCGAAGAAAGTCAAAATTTCGGCAGAACGACGATAAGAACACAGTCATCCCAACATTCCAGTCATACTAGTACACTCTACTAGTGCACTAGTAACCACCTTCCAAAAGCAACAAACTCCATGCAAACCCACGTCTAAATTTTGGACCCATTTCGGAGAAATTCAAAAAGCATGTCAAAATCGCTAGTTCATGCAACTAAGTGGTTCCTAAATATATCCAAGCAACTATAAGCAAGAAAACAAGCACCCAAGAAAGCACAGTCAACAATGGCGGGTCTCAAACACCACTTTCTCTCTCCTCAAGAACTCAAAATTCAAATTTGCGGTTCTCACCAAACCAATGAGTTCCTTAGCACTATCAAGCATCCACACCATTCCAACCATCAAAATTCAAGCTCAAATGGCACCATACAAGATAATGATTGGGTCTTTTCACTCAAAAATCCACAAACATTCAACATGCAAAACTCAAGCAAAACTCAACCAAAATCAACAAACAAGTTGAGAATCACTTGCCAAACGAGTAATGTGGCTGATTTGAAACAAAATCCAAGCAAAACGTAGCAAAAACCAGCTAGGGAGTTTTTTCTAGAGAGAGAAAGGTTGAGTAGGCCGAAAATGGAGGCTTTTGGCCTCCCCAAGCTCACCCGTTCATTTTAAACGGGTGAGTTTCGACCGCCAGACCGGTGGACCGGTCTTGTGACCTGCATACCGGTCTAGACTGGTCCGTCCCCCATGCCCTCCTAGTTGCCTTTTACCTGCAAAATTTGATCTCCCGCGCAAATTTTCGACAGTTGTTCCTCCCTAGCTGACATTCGCGCTAGTTTTTTGAACCACACCAGTTCAAAATTCATCAGTTGCACCTACTCCGTGATAGGTAAAATTCATTATTTTGTACCCGTTTTCGTCCCAAATCATCAAAATTCCTTTTGCTTCTAAGAGCATTTTTCCTAGCACTACTACACGATTTTTACAAAAATCTTTTCACATTCCATCACGTAATTTTACAAAAGAGCCCGATTGAATCCGCATTTACAAAAACTTTTCGCATCCCATCATGGGATTTCACATCGAGCCCGATTTAGCTCAACACTTACAAAATTGTTTCCGGCTTTGGCTCGGTACGAATTTTTACACCCCTTTTGGCAGTTTGAGAAAACGATAGTCCATTCGTTTCACTCATTCAACAGGCGCTCATTCCCCTTAACACACATTAAACCCGATTTTACTCGGTAGCAAGCAAGCAATTCAGCAGCACGGGAAACAAAACGCAATTTGTTCCTCCCGTGCAACAGGTGGCTACCCACCTATACACATGTCCCTCCCCAGGACTAGTCAGAGTTCGCCATCCCAGGCGGCTCCGGACTAGTTTGACCCTCACTCTTCCCATAGCTCAGTCAAAGTGGGGGCTTCTGTAGACACCCCTCCCATTGTCTCTTAAGTCCTCCACCGCCCGATAATGAACAATATGGCACACTAAGGAAATGAGGGGCTCCCCTCTTCAAGTGAAATTCCCAAGAAGATAAAACCCAACTCTCACCCTCACCTTCTATCCCTTGCTCTAAGCTTTCCGGAATTTCAAATGGCTCCTCAATCGGAGTCCCGGATCAAAAGTTATGGACGTATTTGTATTTTGGCACAAAACCGAGCATGGAGCGGAAAACGGTTCAAGTATTCGCACAAATTCCCCCGTGAATCTCAAATGGACCCAGATCCATGGATACATACCATATTGAGATTTTTAAGTACAGCCTACGTTTGAGTTCTCAACCCATCAGAATTCAATCGTACAGCAAAAATCTCAGACCACCGGGCAAAATCTCATACCGGCCTGTCAGACCGGTCTTAGCGCCGGTCTGGCGGTGGGAGCATGTGGTCCCGTACCTGTTTTCTTTCGTCTCTTTCCGCTCAGCACCTATAAATACGTACTAAACCCCTTCATTCGAGTAAAATGACTTTTTGAGAGCATGAGAGCACATTTGGAAACTTAAGAGCCCTTTTTAAGAGAATTAGCATCTATTTAAAAGAACGATTCTTAAGAACACCATTGTGATTGGCAAGAAACCACAAAACAAACTCACCAAACATCCCTTACACCATAAAACAACCCACAAAAAAATCCACAAAACAAACCACAAATAGCCATCAACTTGGGGTTACTAGATTGAGGAAGATCCGAACAAAGGAGCTCCGATCCAAGGTAGCCATCCCGAGGGCGATCAACAAAAGGGTTATTTCTTTCACGTGTTTACTTGCTTATGTGCAAAATCGAATCTCTTTTGAATTGAATCTTCATGCACACTCGGCTTAATACCACCTAAAACTCCAGCATGATCACATAATTAGTCTTAATTGCATGGAATCTTGCTAATCACCAAAGTGATCGCCTTTACAAAAGAGCTTGATTCTTGGTAGATAATTCGTGACAACCCACGTAGCTAAAGCGTAGTTTTGGGCAAATAAATGGCATGACGGATATCATGTGAATAAATGGCATAATTGCATTATCTTGAAATCATTTGAATAGGCTCCGCACTTAGTATCTCCCTTATTTGGGCATTGAAGTCACAATTTGGCACGATCATAATATCTTCCTAGATATTCGTGATTAGAGCCTTTATGGTTTCCGTATTCCTAAAATACGGTGGCGACTTCTTCACCTTGCAAAAATACATCGAGCAAAACATGATAAGCAACGGTTACAACTTCCCACTTAAAACAAAGAGCCCAAGCCACGGCGCACACGGCGAACGCGGGGGCCCGGGTCCCACAACCGCTGGTCGAGAGAAAGCCTGCGGGACTCCCGAGGCCACCGTCTAGATGTGCCGGGTCTATGCTAGCACGCCGCCTCTTGGAGGAAGGTTAGTCAAGGTGTTGACCACCAGAAGGGCCGCTTTGCGTGAGCCCCGTAGGTGGCTCCACGAGCGCCGCCCCACTCGGACGCTGGACCACCTGAGCCGAGTGGAGGGGTGCCTCCTTCGGCTTGGAGGAGAGGCACTGATGGATGACCTTAAGCTGCAAAGACAAAGCAGATACAAAGTCAGAATGGCAACTCAGTCTATGTAGTAAAAATGGTTTAAGATGTAAAAGAATACCCTCGGAGGCTGAGTAGGGGGAATAGTCAAGGCGCCTCCTGCCCTCTTGCGTACGCGGGCCTACATGACTTCCTCCTTGCTCGTCCCGCCTACCATCTCAGGATGAGAGCGACATAGCTTCTCCAAAGTCTCGGCTGCATAAACAAAGGAAAGAAAAACATACAAGGGTTAGTATATGGTAAGAAGACACTCATAAATTTTCAATAAGTTAAAATCCTCCGAACCGTACCCTGAGGATACGCCTGGCTCAAGCTACAGGCGCTGAGGAACTCCTCGCCCTCAAAGTAGCGTGGCTCTAGAAGCCAATTAATGGGGACGACTTTCTCCTTGTCGTTGACGATCTTCTTCCTACATTTGAAGTAGTCGACCGCATCATTGACCTCCTGCCGAGCCACAATAGTGGCGTTGCTCCTCTTCACGGAGGCGCACCCAAAGGAGGCACGCACGGGTCAACCATGTCGTGAAGTCACGAAGAATAACTCATTTTTTCAATGTTTAACCACTGTAGGCTTATCCTTGGCCGACAAGAGCGTCTCCCTATTTCCCCCCAACGACCTTATTCTTCTGAAGCATGTGGACTCGCTGGAAGAGGTCAAGCGTACACTCATAATCCTTCAAGCGGCATGTGGCTATGAAAGAAATGATGGTGGCCCAAGAGTTGCGGACGATCTGAGCTATGGTGAGGCCGAACTCCTTCAAAATGGAGACTATGACAGGATGGAGGGAGAAGCAACCCATAACGAAAGGCACAGTGGTAGACCAGCATAGTGCCCTCGGGGGGTGACCGCACGGTATCCCCACTATCGGGGACTAACAAATCATAGCCGTCGGAGAGGTGAAACCTCTCACGGTAGGACTTCAACCCAAACTTGGTGAGTGCGGCGTACCATTGTGACCGACAATGGTTCAAGTATGATTCACTCGTTCCCACATCACCGCCGGGGGACTCAGCACCCTCACCTCTACCCCGAACGGTATCTAGACCCCTCTGTGGATGACGATCAACTACGACCATGTCACCCTCATCCTTTGTCTTAGGCTGGCGGTCTGCTTGAGGAGACGAGGCAACCCTCTCCTCACCACCTAAATCCTCCACCTCTGTCGAGTTGGATGGACTACACTCCCTCGCCGTAAGCTTGAGCCTCGTCATGTACTCAGCCGGGCACTCCTGCGCAGGGAAGGCAATAGTAACTTTGTTAGATAAGTCCCTAAGCCCTCCCTTACGGGTGCCGATCGGCCGAGCACCTTTGGGCTTATTCACTCGATTTTGGCTTGAAATGGTACACCAAGGGGAGGAGAATAATTTATTGGAGTATAATCAACAACACACTTATAGAACAACATATGGGTTCGGGGGGAACACTCACTAGTGTTCTTACGACGGCACCCCCTACTATTATTTGTGAAAGGGATAGGTGGCGGTTTAACAGCCCCAACTAATTCTAATAGATCTGTCCCATCCACGTCAACACAAGGATTGGCGATCTGCACAACCTCCTCTGGTGTATCCATGGAATCAAACGGATCCGTAGGGGGAACATCTAAGTTATGGGTGGAAGGCTGTAACCCACCACGCCGCAACACATGGTATTGGGACGGATCCCCTAAACTACTAGAAGATGAGCTCGATGGAAGACGAACTACATAAAAAGGAACTACATGGAGACGAAGTTGAATGGTCAAGACTATCATTCAACATGGATAAACATAGAGCTGAACAAAAACACAAATCAACAAGTTTTTATCACTCAACATGGATCGAAAAGCCTCTACAATTAAAATTTACATGAATTCAATGAAGTTCAAAGAGGCACAAAGAACATTCATAAGTCCAAGCACAAAATTCAATCAAGCATGAAGAACATCGCATGAATTTGAAGCAAAATTATTCGGAGGGTGAAGATCGTACCTCGAAGATTTGAAGCTTCTTGAGAGAATTTGAGAGGATTCCTCCAACCTTGCCTGCAACAATTATACAAATGAGTGAGATAAAGGGGTGGGTGTATAAATATACCCCAAACAAAAGTAAATAAAAAATTAGCAGAAAATAAGCCCTTAGCGGGGCACAAGCAAAGCCAGACTCACGGAAGTCGAAGAGGGCCCGTCTGCCGAAGAGACGTCATGGTCAGCCCCACAGCTGACCGGTCAATGACCGACCAACCGAACACCACCAGCTGAACGGGGAGTATGGCCGAGCGGCCTCAACCACCAAACAGCGGCGACATGGGGAGGGGTCCCTTTGGTCGGTCCCCTTGCCGATCGCCACAACCTAGCGGCAGATTCGGATGGAAGATCGCGCGCTGACCGCGAAGACTCGGAGAGAGAGTCTGAGTATCGAGCAGGAGGGGCAGAGTGAGGTTGCCGAGCATGGGATCCGAGCACCGAGTGCCGACCCTGTACCGATCGGCTGGAGTGGATCTCTCTCCGCCGGACAGAACCGACCACCCACCACTATAAGAGCCAACCGGTCTGACGAGTGGGCAGGTGGAGGTCGCCGAGAGGCGACGCGAGTGGGTTTATGATGGCTAAGCGGCCGAACGGACGAGACGAATGCCGGATCCGAACGTTTAGCAGTGGGCAAGGTGCCAAGCCCAATCGCTGCAGTGGAGCCTAGATCTGAAAATTGAAGGGATTTTTGAGGGAGAAGCTTGAAAAAAAAAATTGTGCAAAAATTTCTAAGGGTTTTTGTGAAGATTGAGGACCCCCCCTAAACACTTTAGTAGTGGGTTATTCCTCATTAGAAGAATTTAACAATGAAGGAGAACCCAAAATTCAAGCCTTAAGAGCGAAGGAGACCGCTTTATATGGAGTTTAATAGAAGACTCCTCGCAAAGAGTATGATGGCACTCCTAAAAATCACAAGGAGTATGTTGGCACTCCGAAAAATCAAAATTCGCTACAAGTTGGCTACAATTTCGCCGAGCAGTCGCTGATTTGTTAGCTCAAATGATTTTGTACGTCCAGTCAACTTGGGGCTCAGGCTGCAGATCGACCGCCCTACGCCCCTACCTCACCATGGAGCTCGAACCGTCAACTACTCAACGAGGGGCTAAATGATTAGGTAAAAATTGGACTTGGATTGGTCTTAATTATATTGGCCTCAAGCTAAAGCCCAAGTTGCCAAGGAAAAAATGGGGAATCAAACCAGCCTTGGATTTGGCTGGAATTACGCCCTACGCCACTCCTCATCAACTATAAATACTGTTCATTCATTACATCGGATCCAACATCTTTTTCAAGGAATTTTCACCTGTAAAATCACATCTCTTTTCCAATTTTCTCTCTCCTATTCGAGAGAAATCCGTCGTAGAGAAAAATCTCTCTCCAACCCTCCTCTAATCCGCCCACACTAACTTGAGCATCGGAAGGCTACTCGCCGGTCCGCCCCGGGGGCAGTCTCCGTTTTGCAGGTTGCTGACCGCCGGCCGCCGATCAGCCCACCGGCCTTCTTAGAGTAGCAAGGATCGATGCAAGACCGAGACCATCCGCGTTCCCTCCGGTCATCCGCGGCCACCCCAAAAAAGAGCCCGAAACAATATATATTTACAAGATTCCACCAATTATTAACTTATTGATGGACCTTTTTGAGAATGGCTTTAAAAAGTGACTAAAAATACCTCATAAAAAATAAAAATAAAAATAAAGCAGATAGACTTGGATTTGCAATAGCATGATACAATCTAAACACAAAAATAATAATATTAAGGAAGATTTGACATAAATAATCCCACCTATTGGGTGTTAAATGAAAATAATACATTTTCAATGTATTTTGGAATAATCCTAACTATACAAAAGTGTCACAGTAGTAGTCCAACCTTTGACGGAGTCTAACTCCGTTAGCAGTTATGATGATGTGGCAAGGCAGGTAGGATCTAAGAGGGAGGTTTGTTGGTGGTGAGTTGCGATAAAAGCAACACAACTACTAACGGAGTTAGCCTTTGTGAAAGGCTGGACAGTTGTTGTGACGCTTTTGCATAGTTGGGATTATTCACAAAATTACGTTGAAAATGGATTGTTTTCATTTGACACCCAATAGGTGGGATTATTTATATCAAATTTTCCTAATAATAATAATAATAATAATAATAATAATAATAATAATAATAATAATAATAATAATAATAATTATTGTTTAGAGTTATTATTTTTGACCTGTTGAACTAAATGATTAAACTTAGTTTAAAATTTAAATAAGACCCCAATCTGCATGCTCTACCAATTTATTTGCACATGTCAAGAATTGACTTAGTTAATAATTAATACTTTGTATAATTTAGGTAAATTTCAATTGGTGCCCATTTTGTGCACTTATTCAGTCGGTTACACATTATTAATATACAAAGAGGATCTGGTGAGAAAGCCTCCTTTAATGAGAAATGAGAAACAAGCTCAGCCATCTATTGTGCTAATCAAATGGTCAATATTATAAACCATAAAGGTATCAGATTAGTGGGGAAAGATGTAATACATGGTCCGATACGTCTTCAGGGGGTATGACTCAACGAAAAAATTTACAATGGCCACTGCTTAATGGTGGCCATTGAAACTTTTAATCTACATCGTTAGATTTTTTTTTTGGTGTCTGCAAGGAGGAACTTCATTCCTCCTTGGGCGTGGCTAAAGGGCACCTCCTAACGCACGGCCTCGGGTATTCCACGAATAAATTCGTGTAGGTGCTCCCCAGGAGGCTCGAA
>BSSO01002770.1:0-18265 GCA_030267885.1 Mesembryanthemum crystallinum
ATTTCTTCTTATAAACCTAGAGTTATCTTAATTATCATTAATAACAATATAAATAAATTTATATTTGAGTTAACTTGGGGAACATGTAAAGAGATGAGTAGAAAGTAAATGTTAATTTTAGAATTTCATGGATACTTTAATGAAAAAATTGTTCTCCCGGTGGATAAGAAGTTTCCCCGAAGCTTACTTGAGTTTCCTAATTTTCAAGATTCCAAAATGGGAAACGTGATCTTCTTAGTAGTTTCTGTGCATCAGAGATAGGAGTTGTCATACAAGACAAGATACAAGATACAGTGACTTAAAGGCTTTAGACATTAGAAATGTAAATGAAGAACTTGAGATGAGGCATTTATATTGGGGGTGCAAATTCAGGGAAACTATCCATTCTTCTTTGTTCTTGCTGTATTTGATTTTTGAACATGTGCTGATCTACAAAATGTTGTGGTTGCAGTGAAAATACAAAAAATGTGCTGATTGCAGCTTCGTACATACATTTAAAGCACAGAGAACATGCAAAATATGCGGCAGAGCTTCCAACAGTTAATCCAAGGATATTGCTCTCAGGCCCTGCTGGTGCGTAGGGAACTCTATTTATGCCTTCTAAGGATCATGCATTATTCATCATATCAATCCCTATGAAAGTTCATTTGCAAGTTTATACAATAATATTGCAGGCTCTGAGATATATCAGGAGATGCTGGTAAAAGCACTAGCCAAATACTTTGGGGCCAAACTGCTTATATTTGACAGCCATGCATCTTTGGGAGTAAGCTTTGAAACTTTAAACAACTTATTATAATATAGTATCCTTCAAGTATGGCAATGATGTCATTGTTAATGAACTATCATAAGTGATATCTTGTCTGTTTCTCTTCTAGAGTTTGGCGGCAAAAGAGGCCGAGCTTCTTAAAGATGGTCCCAGCACTGAAAAATCAAGCTGTTCTGTGAAGCAGAGCCCTGGATCAGCGGAAATGGATAAGAGTACATGTCCAGCTGGTGAAGCAAATGACCCCAGCTCTTCAAATTTGCAATCTTCTTCGGGATTGAATGCTCAACCTAAGCTGGAAGCAGTACCTTATTCTTCTAGCTCATCTAAGAATCACACCTTTAAATCTGGTAAGCCTGCTTTGAGGTATAAGCTTTAAGGGTGAGATATACAATCGCACCTATATATATATATTTGCTGCTTCCTTTTCAGCTTTTCATTTTAAACACTATAAACGATTTAATTTTGAATTTGACATGTAGGTGACAGAGTGAGATTCATGGGCTCAGCTGCTGGTACTATATACTCAGCAGCATCCCCTTCAAGGTAAGATGTCTTCACTTGGATTGTTATTTTGCTGGATGCTTTCTGACACTACTGCCATCTGATGTTTTAGCTATCATTGAATGTTAACAGTATTTTGTCCCACAAAATTTGAACAATGTTCACTAATTCCAGTTTGCTATCAGTGAAAGTACTAATAGTTTGAACAATTTGTTACTAACTACCCAGAAGCATCGTATGAGAAATTTTGACTTTTTTTTTTTCCCCTTTTATATGAATGTTCTTTTTTGATCAACTGATTTGGTATTTTTAATTCTATTAAATTTTCTATGATTGTGAGAAAACCTTCGCAGATAAAGGGACATTGTACTTGTTATTGACTGATATGGAAAATATAGACACATATTGCTTGTTTACTTGGATGTAATTTTAATTTCAATGTAATGCATCATTTTATTAAGTGGAGGTAGGGTGGAAAAGAGGAGATGGAGGGGAGTGATTGAGAGAGGTGTAATTGTTGTATCGAGTTAAGCTGTTACATGGTTTGTTACGCACAATTTATGTTGTGGTTTCTCTTTCTAGACTTAAATATCTTGGCTTGTCTTGGTCTAGGGGTTGTGAGAACCTATGACGGATTTGATGTTATCTCAAGCTTGATTAGTTGCTCAAAGAGTCGAGCTAATAGGTACTTGCATGGAAAACTTGGACATGGTACACCAGGAGGTGTCATAGACATCATGGGCTGTCTTTCATGGATCCAACATTTCAGTGAAGTTATGCATATGGGTGGTAGGTTTGTGTTAAATTGAAAGATCTTTCTTTTTCTGCCACGTGGAATGATGGGTCACCTTGTTATAGAGAGGGAAATAAGGAAAAATTTTCTAGGTGGGTTACCTTCCATTTATGACTATTAGCATTACAGCTACGAACATCAAATTGCTGTCTTCTTCTCCTTGGTTTTCATCAATACTTTGCAATGTGAGGCTGCAAGTTAAGTTTAAATGCACTTATGCTTGTATTGTGACTGCTTGGGTAGCTGAATTTCGTTGTCGAGTCAGTCATGACTTGATCTATTTTGACTCATTGAGTTTCAAATGCTGGTGACTTGCTTCGGTCTTACTTGTACTTACTACAACTTTTTTTGCAGGGGTCCTAGTTTTGGAATGCGTGGGAAGGTTGTTTTACCATTTGAAGATAATCCACTGTCAAAAATAGGTGTAAGATTTGACAAACCTATCCATGGTGGCGTCGATCTTGGAAACCTATGTGAACTGGGTCATGGGTTCTTTTGCAATGGTAATGTCTTGTTAGGTCCTTTAGCTTCTCCAGGGTCAAACCTTGTAATTATTTTCTCTCTTTCAGCCTTGTTCACGTCATAGTATTGAAGGCTCTCTGTTTCTCTCTATTTAGTCCATGATCTCCGTTTGGAGAACCCTGGCGTTGAGGACCTGGACAAATTACTCATCAATACACTGTTTGAGGTATTGTTAGTTCCTGGATATGCTACTTTTTCTTATGTTACAAAATATATCTCATCATATAGGAAGCAGGAAGATAGTGGTGCTTTCTGTTCTCTTGGTTTATTCTCATTAAATAAGGTGATGAAATCTTATTACTCTTACCTAGTAGACTATGTAAGCAATATCCCATAAAGAACCAAACGACCACCAAGTTGTTCCAACTTCCAACAGCATATCCTACCTCCTCCTGAGAAGTAATTATCACCTTCAAAAGAATTGCCTTCAGCCTCAGGACTGATGGTATCAATCTAGGTCACTTTCCCTCACCTGCGAAGAAAATATGCTAAATTCGAGCACTGGTGTTGATCAATCTAGGTGACAGGGAAGAGAACTTATCCCATATCAATTGATATATTGATATTTTGACACCTACTGAAACCATCTATACATCTGTATATCCTGTGTAGCTTATGTCCTTTGCTTGTGCACCAGTACACGTCTTCATTCGCCTTACCACCTCCTTATGTAAAGGTTGTAAACCTTAGTGCTGCAGACGTTTTGATTTGCAAGCATATCTACATTATGAGCACCAATGAACGCAATCATCTCTCCAATTACTCATTTACTCTTGATGCTGTTCTCAAGTTGGCATCTGTGTTCATTGTTCTTCTTTAAGAAGATAGGCATGGTGATTATCTTGAATTGGGCAGTTCCTAGTCAAATTTTCCCAAGGCCTTTTATCAAATCTTAAACCTATCTAAGAAGAAAACAGTGTTGAGCCACATCTCCTGATTAGACCCAATTATTGACAGGGAATCGAAGCTGGCTGATCTGATGTTTTATTTTATTGTCATTGCATCCACTGTCAACTTAACATTCTTGCATCAATCATTTTGAGCAAAGATACATGGAATTCAGTGATGGAAGAGTGAACAATGCTAGTCTCACACCTCGAAAACTCTCGGTGCAAATCCTTGAAAAAATTCAATTCATCTCATTCATCCTCTTATTCCTGATTATTAAAGCAAAATAGTGAGTGACTATTATCCATTGGGAAACCTCTTTTGGCCAAATTGACCTTCATAGCTATTTTGTGTTGCAATAAAGCTGTCCAAATCTGACAAAAAAGAAAGAATATTTGCAAACATTTCTGACTTCATTCTCTATTCTAACCAAGTATGTTCAACCCTTACAGAAAACTTACCGAGTGCCGTATTTCTTTGTAAGCTGGTCCACATGCTGGTTGAGTGATTAGTGAGTTGTGAACGAATTAGTGGGAAATTGCTCATTTTGTCTCCTTGTAGTAATCATGGCTCTGCGTTGTATTGAAATAATACTACTAGCTTTCATACACAGTTTTGTTGCTAACTTGATTGAAAGAGTTGACTAGCATTGCCTTGAGGAATCACAGTATTTTCCTTGCTATATCGTAATTACTTGTTCATTTTTTTTTTTTTTAATACCACATGTACATGAAATGTCTGTAGGCCATTTATAACGAGAGTAGAAGCTGCCCTTTCATTTTATATATCAAAGAAGCGGAGAAGTCCATCGTGGGAAATTCAGAATCATATTCAACCTTCAAAAACAGGTTGGAGAAACTCCCTGATAATGTAATCGTTATTGGCTCGCATACTCAAGCTGACAACCGTAAGGAGAAGGTATTATCTTAATCACTATTATAGGGGTTATTATTATTTGATATTACCTTTTTCGTCCCCTCCAGTTTTCTGGGGCATTCTTATTATATATTCATCTTCGAACTTTATTATTTCGATAGTCACATCCTGGTGGTCTTCTCTTCACGAAGTTTGGCAGCAATCAAACTGCTCTTTTGGACCTGGCATTCCCGGTAAGTTCTTTTAGGGATTGATTTAGTAATATGTTTTTTTTTTGCAGATTCTGGCTATTTAAGGTGTTGCCCTTTATAACAGCTTTTTGTTGCTTATTGCTTAAGATCTGTGGTAGCTTCTCATATTACGTCAGCTTTTTAGATTCCTTGTTATTACCTTCATTAGTTACTGGGCACCTTGAAAGGATGAATTTTTATTTTCTTAATACTGTATTGATAGAATCCCTGCTGCAGCCTTTGTCTATGCCTGGGTTTTTGTTGGTAGCATTATCACCCACTCCCTTAATGATTACACAGGGGAATGTAAGGAAGCAGGTTTATGTATTCAGATAGTAGTTGTCTTATATACCAATGTAGAAATTACCGTATCTAGTTTTTATTCAGACTTGTGCAAGACTGTAAGGATATCATAACAGATACCTACCTCAGTCTTTTACAATCGGCCTTTCCGTTGCTTCTTTTTTATTTACTCCAATTTTAAGCGCTGGTGGGGTTTGCTTCAAATATACCTTCGTGGATGCCTGATCATATGTGCTGACCAACATTGTAGATGTAATATGATTCAACTTTTCTGGCATGACAGAGGAAAAAGCCTTGATTGGTTATGGTAAGAAGGTCACGGATCATTGCTCTGAGACCTAGAATTTGAACTTTGCACTATCAATTAAATAAGAGGATGATCTCTGGACCAGATGAGCTCATTAAGGCCTAACATTTGGTGGAAAGGGGTAGGCCGCTAGGGAATGTGATGGGGCACTTGTGTGTTGCATTAATGTCCCACTTTTGTGTGGTTTAGGAAGGGTTACTCGTAACAACAAAGATATTTGTTCAAGAAGAGTGTGGTCACATGGGGCCTAGGCGAGGCCTGGGATGTTACCAAGGCATAGATCATAGTGATAACTTTGAATTATGTCTCATTAAGTGATCGTTGAGATCTGCTTTTTCTTACCTAAATTCAATCTGATTTTTATAATGTATTGTTGGGATATCTCCCCAAATCTAAAACTAATTAACTTGAGTTGGTTTAATTTTGTTTAGTTGGTAAATAAAATTAAAAAAAAAAAAAGAGAAAATATTACATGGGTTTTGGACTTATTGGGTTTGTGGCCCATATTGTATTACTTAGTTTAGTAGTCTTCCAAGGCAAGATTGGTGTGGCGTCACTAATGGCAAGGGTTATTGCCTTGAGGAGCAAGCAGGTAAAAATTGGGGTTATGTAATAAGTCAGTAGCCTCACTTTATGGGTGTCGTAAAAAGACACTAGAGAGAGATGTAAGGCTAATTCACAAAAGGCAAAAAGTGTGTTGTTTGCCGTGAAGACTAACGAGGTGTTGAGAGCAAGCCAATTGTGGGTATCTCTGGTGTGAGACAGCTTGCAGGTGAAGATAATTAGGAGTTTCTTCGGGTTTGTCTTCGACAGGTATTTGGGTTCGTATCATCGGGTTGGTTGGGTACTATATTGATTGTGGGTATCAATTTCTATTGAACCCTAGAGATAGTTTTACTTGTCGTTGTGATTGTTGTTGGTTACCGTTGTACTCTTGATTATTGATAGTGGATTATTTTAGTACGTGGAGATCTGCATCGCGGTTTTTCCCCTATTGTTGAGAGGGGTTTTCCACGTAAAAGTTGGTTGTGTTCTGATTTAATTGTTGCACTTATTTTCTCTGATTATTGTTTTTGTGGTTGTGTGTTGAATACCGTAAATTTTCCCCAACATGTATTTATTTAGTGAATGTGGATATTAACTTGATGGAGCTTTTAGAGGCTAACAGTTGGATTATTTGGATACAACTAAAGTTTATATGATTACATTTGTCAGGATAGTTTTGGAAGATTACATGATAAGGGCAAGGACATTCCGCGGTCAACGAAGCTTGTCTCTAAGCTTTTCCCAAATAAAGTAACAATTCACATGCCGCAGGTTTGTTCTATGTGCTTTGAGGTCTTCTGTCCTGCACTTGCCTCTTTGATCTTGACCATGTGTCAGGCCAGTTCCTGTTTAGCATTGTGATGCTCCTGATCATTGCAGGAGGAAGCACTTCTTGCAAGTTGGAAAAATCAATTGGAGCGAGATGTTGAAACACTGAAAGTGAAGAGTAATCTGAGTCACCTGCGCACTGTGAGGACTACTTTACCAGTCTACTTTTTGTTAATATATCTACTTGTTCCAAGTGATGGCATAATATTAAAAAAAAATTACATTACTTGTTACTGTAATGTTTCAAAAGGTGTTTTTGGTGGAAATTTATTATTAATGATTTTGGTTATGTAGGGTTATTGTGGAATTTGCTTTATAGAGCAAACAATGACCAAATGCATCTTAACTATTGCATTGAGTTGCAGCTAGGATATCTTGGATCTTATGGTGTTTGATCAGTAATCCTAGGATTTGTTTGGAACATCTGAATTTCTTAAATGCATGTTATGCCCCTATGTGCACATGAGATCTCTCAAAAATTTCTCTTCTTCATGAACTTTTTTTTGGTTTTGCGATGATATGATATGCTTGGAAACAGTTATGTATAGCCTCTTGTTTCTGTAGGTTCTGAGTCGAAGTGGCTTGGAAGGTGAAGGACTTGAGACATTGTGCGTCAAGGAGCAGACACTTACAAATGAAAGTATGTTTGAACCTTTGTGAGGGAAACTCAATTTTTTTGTGAGGTTTTCTAAGATAACTGAGAAATTCATGCATGCAGGTGCAGAAAAGGTAGTCGGATGGGCCTTAAGCCATCATATGATGCACAATTTGAAATCCGACTCTGGTGCGAGGATTATTTTGTCTGCCGAAAGGTATTCTGTAAATTTTTTTATCTGTTCCATTATGATGTAGACTGGCTTATAGCAGAATGATATAAGTGATATTTTGTTGAAATACAGCATAAAGTATGGGATCAGTATACTCCAAGCTATCCAGAATGAGTCTAAGAGTTCAAAGAAGTCACTTAAGGTTACTATTTTAAGCAACTGATCAGATTTACTTGACAAGTATATTGTTGTCGAAATACCTGGGAAGTTGTAATTTTTGACACTGGTTGCGTTTGGGGCAAATGGCAGGATGTTGTGACTGAAAATGAATTTGAAAAGAGGCTTCTTGGAGATGTCATTCCACCCAGTGACATTGGAGTGACATTTGATGATATTGGAGCCCTTGAAAACGTCAAGGATACACTAAAGGAACTGGTGATGCTGCCTTTACAAAGGCCTGAACTCTTTTGCAAGGGGCAGTTGACCAAGGTTTGTGGTATTCTATTTTGCTAGTTCAGATTCTGCTTTATATTTGGCACAGAGCTTGTTGTTGATGCCAATTTTTCCTCATCTCTGTAACTCTTGTTTGAATCATGCTGCTCCAACTAATCTCCCAACTTCACTCCTCTCCCAATTGGGCTTCCTGGTCTACTTTTAATTTTGCAAATATTTTTTGATTGGGCAATAATTTCAATTATTGAGTACTAACTAATGTGAATGTTATTTTATTGAATTGTTAGAAAGTATTTTCCACAAATGATTGTGCAAAAAAACTTGTAATATTGTGCAAAAAAACTTGTAATATACTCTAGCTGTTTTATGATATATTGTTAATTTGAGCTCAAATTATAGCTAGTTTTTTTTCTTCCGATCAATAGAAAATATCAGAAGATATGGTTTAGCCTATTTGTTTGCCTTTTCATTATAGAATCCTGCATTTTCACATCTAGGATATACATATATAACATATATCTCTGTCAAGAGTTAATTTCTATTATACAGGTTATATAGGTCTTTCGATTCAGATTCAAAAGGGGTAAGAAATTGGAACTTGATGACAACTTTTGGGTTGGGCCATATATCTTTAGTAAATTAGTTATTTTTATTTTATGAGGAAGTGAGCCATAGAGTGACACGTGACAGAGGGGGTTTGAATTATATATATTTATATATCTATAGATGTGGGTACAGAGGAATAAGATTCATCTTTTTGTGTAGCCTTGTAAGGGCATTCTGTTGTTTGGCCCTCCTGGTACCGGGAAGACAATGCTAGCAAAGGCTGTGGCCACTGAAGCTGGTGCAAACTTCATAAATATATCAATGTCGAGCATTACATCTAAGGTTAGTAGTTTGACAAGCACTTATGATTACCATTTTGCTCTCCAGAAAGGCCTTTAACTTATATTTTATCTTCTTTCTGTGTTCAGTGGTTTGGTGAGGGTGAAAAGTATGTAAAGGCTGTATTCTCACTTGCTAGTAAAATTTCTCCAAGTGTTGTATTTGTTGATGAAGTAAGTTTTTTGCTACCTATTTATCTCAAGTGTTATCTTGCTTGCTGTACCTGGGGGCAGAGAACTTCTTCCTTCAATTTCTCATGGTTTTGCTATTTGTCTCAAGGTTGATAGCATGTTGGGGCGGAGGGAAAATCCAGGAGAACACGAGGCTATGCGTAAGATGAAAAATGAATTTATGGTGAACTGGGATGGTCTGCGTACCAAAGATACAGAGCGAGTTTTGGTGCTTGCAGCAACTAATAGACCATTTGACCTTGATGAAGCTGTCATTCGTAGGCTACCCCGCAGGTAAGCGATCTCAAACACAATTTTGTGGACTAGAATAAACTCTTATGTTCGCTTCCATGTTTCTATTGATTTATCCAACTCAGCATGACAACGCTATTGTTGTGGTTGGATATTGGATTCGGAATTTCGGATTTGAATTGAGTTTCTAGCCTTTACAAATAGTGTGATAATGCATTGGAATTTAGAGGGCACTGAATTTCAAATGCCAGTGCCGGGTGTCATTTGAAATCCTCCAAATTTGACCATTTATCAAAAGGCTGGGAATTGGCTCAATTTCAAGTATATAGTTATGTTAGTTATTCATGTATATAATCATCACAAATCCAGATTTCAAACAAGTTCTCAAACAAACACTAATAGTGTTTTAATGTGCTCCTTGCAGGCTGATGGTTAACTTACCTGATGCCCCTAATAGAGCAAAGATCCTTAAAGTGATATTGGCTAAAGAGGAGTTGTCCCCTGATGTTGATTTTGATGCAGTTGCCAACATGACGGATGGATACTCTGGAAGTGACCTTAAGGTTGTTATTGTGATATCTTGTCATTTCTATGTATTTTGTTTAAATATATGATATTCTTTCTAAAAGTTTTGTCGATCCTGATATGTTACAGAACCTATGTGTGGCTGCTGCTCATCGTCCAATTAGAGAGATATTGGAAAAGGAAAAACAGGTTAGTCTCTTTCATCATGCTTAGCGGATGTTAGATTTCCCTCTGTGTCTCTACGTCTGGGGTAATTTTTTTTTTTTAGATAAAGAGAGTGTATATTAAATCTGAGTCAAAGAATACATCGAAGGAGGACAAGTTGTCCTCCAGAAAGTAACCAGTTACAGATTAGCCCAGTTCTATAGAATCTCAGCAATTGAATAATCTCTAAATGCCCCTCCATCTCTAGCCCATAAAGAAGCCCAATAAGTGACTCTTATCCCACAACAAAGCAGGCGAGATAAAGACCCCTTTAAAAATTGGGGATTCCTCTCTAGCTGAGACACTAAATGATTGCAAAGAAAGCATTGCGCCACAGCAGCTTCACCTCCTTTCCCCTCACTACTCGCCTGACAAAGTAAACACACATCCGGCGAAAGAGCCATCCCCGGTCGCCTCCTCTCGCGAAGGTCATTAGTGTTCACCCTATCCAGCTCTATGTCTAGGGTAAATTATTGGTGGTTGTGGACCTGGTTGGTGGTTTATACATGGTCATAGGAAGATGTTACTCAAACTTGCATAGATGACATTTGTGGATCTTTTGGCTATACTATGTGGGGAAGCATCTAAATTGGGGAATCATGACACTCATACCCCATTATCTTAGACAGTTGAACGGATTGCTTACCCTGGACCCAAGATCCTCGATCTCCATGTAGCAAAGTTCCTATACATTGGCATAGATGATTTGTGCATAGGATTATGCTGAACAATAGTTATTGTCATGTTGAAATACTATTTTGCTGCAACTGAAGTTTCTCTACCATACTGGTTTGGTTGGTGGGCCTACTACCATAAGCTCCAGGCTCTAGCATACTTTTGTATGCCTTCTCTACTTCTACCTTTCTACAAGTTCAGTTGCCTACGTAACTGCATCCTGCCATGTCTTTTTTCCTGGATCAATTCTTTAAGATTAGTGTATGGATCAATTTGTATGATAAATACATATATCTGGAATCATTTATCCTTTGCCCTCCAAGTATTTTGCCCCTAAAATCTGTCTTGTTCCATTTATGGCAGGAGCATGCTGCTGCTTTAGCAGAAGGTAGAGACCCTCCACCATTGAGTGCTAGCACTGATATACGTCCTCTTAATATGGATGATTTCAGACGTGCACATGAGCAGGTAAGAATATAGAGCGAGTAGGCACAATCTGAAGGACATCTGACGCTAAATTCTGTCATCCTTTTCTTGATGGCCTTGTTTTGATATTCCTTTTGGATCCTTGTCAATCTTAACTTGGATTTGTTCCCTACTGATGTAGGTTTGTGCGAGCGTATCTTCCGAGTCCGTTAATATGACAGAACTTCAGCAGTGGAATGAACTCTATGGTGAGGGGGGTTCAAGGAGGAAGAAGGCACTAAGCTACTTCATGTGAAGCTTTTTTTGTGTATGTACAAAGGGTTCCAACTTTTCTTTTCTCAAATCTCTAATCCTCTAGCTCGTCGATCAGAAGCAACATCTTCGCCATGTATGTGCCCTAGGGGGTACCTTTTTGTCTTGTATTGTGAATCATAGCGTTGTAAGTCATAGGTCTAGTCCTGCGGTTGCTTAAGTTATTCTTAGGACACTGTCTGTATAAAAGAGGGACGGTGCCTGTCGAAGTCGTGGCTGCTTTCCCCCTTGTTTCATTCTTCTCCCTCCCCCTGTGTCCTGTAAGATCAAAGTATTCTTCCGAGTGTAAGATACCGAGGTTGAGAAACTTAAACTAGGCGTAGAGAACATGAGTTACAAATAGTTAGTCACATTATTCATTGTTACAATCTAATGCCAATATTGCTCCGGTGTTCTTCCATATTCTGAGCTGTGTTGCTGTGTTGACATGCTGTTGATAGAAAAAAAGTTCTAACAGTTTGTTGTTTAGTGCGTTCTATCCCCTCTGTTTTGTTAAAATCTTTACGCCTTGATGTTGAAAAATAATATTTTAAGTTTTCAAGCTTTGACCATTAATATTTGAAAAATTATAATGATTTTCAAAGTAAAAATAATATTTTTGAATTCATCTTAAAATGTGTTTTCAATATATCAAATTTTTATAAATTTTCGAGTTTATATAAATACAATTATTCACGATCAAAGTGTCGTCTTGAAAACCGTGCAAAGTAAGGGCGTCAAGATTTTTGTGAAATGAGGGAGTATTTGATTAATGGGTCTATGTCTTTGAGGACCTAAACTTTTCAATTATTCAAAAATCAGGACTTGTACCTTTTGTTTTCGGATTTGAGGACCCAACTCCGAGAAGGCGATGGGTGGTACACTGAGAAGGAGAGTAATCAAATATTCACCAATGCGATGGGTGGTACACTGAGAAGGTGTCCATTAGACCCAAATATTCACCAAGGGGAGTAATCAGCCTGACTCTGGTCGGCTCGGAGACATCCTTGCCAACCTCAACCGTTTTCTCCTTTTGATTGTCATCTAAGACGATATCTTCCAACCCATCCGATGGCTCAGGTCGGGGGCCGAAATCGTCCCTAGTATCCAGATGGTCGATGACAAAGGTCTCCATTTGGGGTTGTTTCCCGGGGTCCCGCTCTTCTTTCCCTTCTCTTGTTCTTTTAATACTGTTCTGCTCGGAGTCGGTACCCGTGATCATGGTTGGGCGTAGGGCCGTGAAATAACACTCCCGAGCTGTCTTCTGATCTCCATACAATTCTCCGACCTCACCGTTATCCATCTCAAATTTCATCAAGAGTAGGTGGGTGGAGAGCACCGCTCTAAGCTTGTTCAAGGTTGGTCTTCCAACGATCACGTTGTAGGCCGAGGGGGTATCCACCACATGTAATTGACAATGAGGTTACAGCTCGCACCCCGCTCCTCTACTCTCACGGGAAGCTTTGATGGTCCCAACTGGATACACCGTTTGCCCCCCCGAAACCTACGATTAGATAGTTCATAGGAGTAACGTCCTCCTTCGAGTAACCGAGCCACTTCAAGCAGCTGAGCATGATAATGTCGGCCGAGCTTCCGCTATCGATGAGGATCCTTTTGACTTTCAAATTGGACACTTTTATATCAACCACGAGGGGATCGTCGTGGGATGCTTGCAGGGGACGTCGGTCCTCGTTGCTGAACATCATCATTGGTATGGGTTGCTGCTCCCCTATGTCTGCCAGCTCAGGATTCCTCAAACTTCATAAGTTGGTCTTCCTTGCCTGGAGGGTCGGCCTTCCTCCAGCAAGGCCCCCGGAGATGACCGCCACCACCCCTCCTGTGATGCGATCTTCCTCTTTATCTCTCTCTTGGCGACTTCCTTCTCCACTGTACTTAACAGGTTGATCGCTTCTCTCTCCTCGCTTCAGGAAAGCGTCCAACTTTCCGCGGTCAGCCAACTTATCCAACGCCCTCTTCAAGTCTCGGCACTCTGAGATGTCATGGCCGTGCTCATTGTGGTACTCACACCATTTCTTCTGGTTGCGGAACTTCAGAGGAGTTTTGATTGGCTCTGGCCGCTTTAGCATTGGGTGACCTTTAATCTCCATGAGGATCTCCCTTCTATTTAGCCTGAACCGATCGAAATCGGCGTCTCCTTCTTGATGTTTCCTACCTCTCTTGCGGTCATCCTCTTCCGACCGTTCTTTCGAGCGCCCTCGTTTTCTTGATTCTCTCCCATCCCCACAAATCTCAGTTGCCTGGATGTGCTTCTCAGCCCTACTCAAGACTTCGGTTAGGGAGGTCACGTTATCCTCTACTAGGGAGAACTTGAAGCGGGTGCTCTTGAGTCACTTCATTAATGCAGCCATTGCGACGCTCTCTGGAAGATCGGGGATGAGTAAGGCTCCTGAGGTGAAATGCTTCAAGTAGTCCTTAAGAGATTCATCATCCTTCTGTCCCACTGATATAAGATTCCAACTGGTCTTTCTTTGTCGCTTGCTTGTTGCAAAATGGCTAGTGAACATTTCCAACAACTGGTTGAAGGTCGATATACTTCCAGGAGGAAGACCGTTGAACCAGCTCTGTGCTAACCCCTTGAGTGTCGTTGGGAAATACTTGCATCACACAGCGTCAGAGTCGGTTTGGATACACATTTGGGCATTGTACGCCGCCAAGTGGTCATCTGGGTCAGTGGTGCCATCATATGATTCAATGGTGGGAATTTTGAACTTCCCAGGGTTTGGAGTGTTCATAATCTCCGCTATGAACGGCGTCACCACTCTACGACCACCTGTGTGCAAAGCCCCAAGGCGGTGCGCTATGCTGCTAGCACCGATCCTTGGTCGGCTTTGTGCGCTCTACTCATTCGATCGCGGTGGCCGTCTTGATCGGGGTTGGGAATGATGTGAGTACGTGTGTTTGGATCCATGCTGTGAGGTGTGGACGTAGTACCCATCATCATTCTGACCAACCGATCGAGTGTCGCCGACCGCTGAGCGCTTAGCTTCTCTTCTTACGTGCTTGAGGTGCCTTCGAGCAACGATCACCTGTCGGGCATCAAACCGCCTATGGTGTTCTTCCATTTGACTCTGTGGCTGACTAGCTTGATCAGGGTGGCGCGACACTTGAGGAGAGTGTTGTCTTGGCGGGGTAGGTGTCCTCCTCTGAACGTTTCGGGGGCGACCAGCCTTCTTCCTCCCAGCGGGGCGCCCTTTTGGCCTGCGCCGGTTCCCCTGCCCATGTGGCGAACTCTCTTCTTGATCGTTGGGACGGAGTTGCTCTTCCTCATCAATATGCAAGACTCGAGGCTGATCGCCTTCACCCCCTGACTTCAATTGGGTGAGGAAGTCATGGAGGCTCTTCCTCAACTCAAAGCGAAAGTCTTGAGTAGCCTTATGCAGGTCTGCTTGAGTTACGAATTGCGGCGGCATGTCATGGATTCAATCGTGAGCACTTGGTTTCCCTTGGTTATCCCGACTAGATCCCGGTCTTCCACGGGCCTAACTGACAACATCCTCTACACGCACCATTTTGTCTTTAGCACCCTTGCTGACCGCCGCGGCAGCGGAGCGGGTTCCGACCATAGAACCGTGAGCGTTCCCTACAGACGGCGCCAAAATGTTCCGGGTCCTTTTTGGGGGGTGGCCACGGATGCAGACGGTCTTGGTCTTCCGTCAGCACTCGCTACTCTACGAAGACTGAACGGTCAGCGATCGGCGCTTAGGCGTTCAGCGTTCAGCGGTCTTCTTCTTCTCCTTGCAAAACAGAAGCTGCCCCCGGGGCGGACCAGGGAGTAGCCCCTCCGACGGTCAAGTCAGTACGGTGGGATTAGAGGGGGTCGGAGAGAGATTTGACTCTCCAGTGAATTTTCCGTCAACGAGAGAGAGGACCGGAAAAATGATGTAAGAGAGAGAACGTGACAGGTGAAAGTACTCTGAAAAAGGATTGTGTGTACCTGTTGTACTAAAATGAACAGTATTTATAGTACTTGATGAGTGGCATGGGGCGTAATTCCAGCCAAATTCATGGTTAGATTGATTTCTCACTTTTCCTTAGGCAATTTGGGCCTTAGCTGGAGCCCAATTAGTTTATGACCATTCTAAGCCCATTTTTAGCCCAATCACTAATTAACTAGGTGGATTACATAGACATGAATTTACCTCGGATAAGGAGTAGGATTAGCTCATGATTAGCGAAAAGCCTTCTCTCTCTCTCTTCTCCTAAGCTCTGTTTAGGGCATGGTTAAGAAAAATAAAAGTTAGATTAAGAAATCCCATAAACTTAGTAACAAGAAAATAGGGTTGCATGGCTAGTTTACTTCTCTTAATCTCTTTTTTCTCCTTCCTCAAGCTCTCTGTCTCCTTCTTCTTCCTCTTCCCTTTGCTCGACTTCCTCTCCTTTTCTCTCTCTATCTCTATGTTAAGTAAAAGGTGAGATTAGTGGTTAGTGGTGGTAAGTTAACCGCTTAGTAGTATTAGTAATAAGGGGAAATAGTGTTAGGAGATTTTCCAAGGTATAGGATTGATGAGTAAGCAAGCTAGGTGCAAGTGTCTTCAAAGGAAATGTGCTTAATCACATATGTTACTATTCATCTCACCACCATCATCATTTCTCTTCTACTTCACACGCTATCTAAGCCACCATTCATCCTCTTAATTTTCTTAAGTTAACACATGTACCCAACTTGCATGGCAACCAATGAAATCTAAGCACACAAAAAGTTAGTGCATGGTTTACTATTCCTCCTAGGTGGATTGGTGTAAGTTGATCATCAATTGTGATTAGTTAGTCTTTACAATAGTTTAGTTAGTCATTGTTTGAATCCTAATATAATTTAGTTCAGGTATAGTTGTTAGTTAAATGATAATACAAATTTTAAGGTTTCAGTTTCTTAACTTACAAGTAATCAAAAATTAATTATATTTAATTTAGGGTTATCGAAATTAAATTATAGAGTTAAATGGTTATTAAAAATCGCATATGTTACACATTTCCCCAAGAACCCAATTCTTATCCATGCTTTAATCAAATAAACTTTCATGAAAAATGGTTCCACATTACAAACCCACAAGGCCACAACCAAATACTACTTGTATCCAAATGAAATTGAACCATAGATAATACGCAAGAGTAAAGAATCAACAAATAAGGTGATTTTTTTTGTCACCAGTGGCAAGGCCACAATTTGGGGAGTAGGGAGAAGTGTTCTTTGATGCCAAAATAGGCACATGGGGCATAAAGGAGCAGCCAGAACATGGAAAGAGGCACATTAGAGACGAAGACAATTGATTTAATAAACAAGACAATTACCAAGAATCATCAACAAAAGTCATACCAACAATCAAAGAAAGGTGGCCAATAAAAACTAGCACAAAAATCACAATCCAACAATCAAAGAAACGCTGAATTATCAGATGGGTATTTTTTATAACCACCATTTATCACTTGGGTATATAAAAAACCGCCGATGTCAAATGGGTATTTTTAATGAACCAAAAGCGCATATGGGCCCAAAAATTTACAGCCGGTGACCAAAATTTCATTTATCCGATTTTTTTGATATTGAAATGCATTTCCTTATTATGTTTCTTTATCTAAAATCATTTTAATCCTTCAAAAAAGCCTTTTACTCCCAATTTTCTTGAGGAGGAGAGGGAGAAAAAAAGGGAGTTAATGAGCTTTTTTGGAAGAATATAGTGATTTAAGGTAAATAAATCCCCCGAATTACCAAATTGGTATTTTAAAATAGGGGTCCAAACCATGTTGGTATTTTAAATTGCGCCGGTGACATATAGGTATATTAAACGAGCACCGGCGACATTTAAACCCATTAACTTCCCCGGCGATGAAAATCTTGATTAAAATATTAATATTTTATTATTTTCACCATTTTTTCCCCAATTTAATTCCTCTCCCTTATTTTTCATTAAATACCAAAATTGTTTCTCTTACCCCACAAAATTTTCTCTCTCCTCTCTTATCCTCTTCCATCCTCCTCCTCCTACCCATGATCCAGTCATCTACACCAGCCCGGCAGCCCCTCCAACCTTTCCCCTCGTTCTCTCTCCTCTACCTACCGCCGCCTCCAGCTTCCCCTACCCCTTCCCATCACTTGCCTGCACTCCGTCGATCTCCCTCCTTGCCTAAGCCATATCCCCTCTCTCCCCGATTGTCCTCCACTGCAACCCACTCTCCCATACCACATGTCCTTCCTTGTCCAATTCATTAAGCACACCATTATCTCAGCCCTTGATCCATGGAATGAGTATCATTGGCGAATTAAAACATATTTTGGAGATTTGATGGAAATTGCAAAAATCTGGTTATCTGGCATTGATTTTTGAGCAATCAATTTGTTAGGGAGAGGGTCAAGGAGTAGAGGAAGGTGGAGGAGAGAAAAAATTTGAAAGGGATGGGGCAGTGTGGGAATAGGAGAGTTGGGGAGCTGTACAGGGGAGGATGGTTGGAGGGGGAAGAGAGAGGAGAGAGGAGAGAGAAAGTTAAAGGGGGAGAGAGAGAGATCAGAACGGGCAAAATAAAAGAAAACACTTCAAACAAAAGGGAAACATAAGGAAAAAGAATGAAAATAATAAAGTATTATTATTTTAATCAAGATAACATCTCCGGAAGTATTATTGGGTTTATTATTGGGTTTAAATGTCGCCGGTGCTCGTTTAAAATACCAATTTGTCCCCGGCGCATTTTAATATATCAACTAGTTTGTACCCCGTGCGATGCACGGATTAGAATTGTGATAAGTTGATTGTTATAATATCATTATCATATTTTTCTTTTTATCTCTTTTTTTATGAGTTCATTTGTATAACATTTTTTTTCTTGAAATTTTATGTGTTTATTCTCTTTCATGTGAAATTTCGCATCACATAATGTATGCGTTGAAAATGAAATTTCACTCACATTTATAAACTTATCTAATTATGCGTGAGTGGAATAAAAAAACATGCCCATTGGAAGTGGATTTTTTGCCTATTAGAATTGATTAATTTTGTATTAGAATTAGTAATCTACTTTACTATTAAAAAATTGGGTAAGT
>BSSO01002771.1:0-18262 GCA_030267885.1 Mesembryanthemum crystallinum
AGTTATAAGCACAAATTATGATCAAAATTACACAAATTATGAACGAAATCAGAACTGGAAACACAAAAACAAAAGAACAAATCACATACTTAAAACGAAATCCTCAACACAAAATTCGCAAAGAAGAATGAGACAATTGCAAAGAGCAGAATAATGCAGCAAGCAATTCCGATTCAGATGACGCAGAGATTACGTACGAGGACCGGTTGTTCATTGCGTGCGAAGAGAGAAAAATCGAGGATGAACGGAGAGAGAAAATCGAGGATGAGAGAGGACTGAATATTCGTTGCTTGAAGAGAGAGAAAATCGAGGAGAGAGAAATTCGAGCACAGAAAAAATCGAGACAATCAAGAGAGAGAAAAAGATCTCTCAAAGTGAGTGTTAGGCTTATATACCTCACGCTGACATCAGCATGAGATCAGCATGACATAGGTAGCCTCATATAAGCCCTTAGATAAGGCTGCCTTATATGAGAATTTGTGGTGAAAAAAAGGGAAATAAGGAAAAGGAGGAAAATTGAAGAAAATATTGAAGAAAAGGGGTTAAAATGTATTAAATGGATAGAAAATCATTTTAAATTCAAGATACTCTAAGATTCCGAGTTATTAGGTGAATGTGCCAAAAGTGATTTTTTTTTTTTTAATTATTACAAATGACACACTTGTTTTTAAATATACCAGATTCTCGCATAGCTGTCAATAAATATACCAATTTGGTTATTTGGGGTATTAGTGACTAGTGAGACCTATACGCTACTCCAATTCTTTTCGTCGGAGACTGCAACAAAGAACAGATCACACTTCAGAAAACACCGACACCACTTCGCAAAACACCAACAAACATCAACACCTCTTCACAAAACACCAACACCATCTCTTCTTGTTCTTCTTCCTCAAACCCAAAGCTCGATCATCACCAACAATGGCGTCGGCAGATCTCTCATCACCACAACCACCACCTCGATCCCCAACGGATCTCTTCGGCGACCCAATCGACGACTCCACAACCCCATTATGGTTCAAACACGACCTCTTTCTCTCTCCAGATTTCGACCCAGAATCCTACATCTCCGACCTCCGCACCTTCGTCCCATTCGACACCCTCCGATCGCAGCTCCACTCCCATCTCTCCTCCCTCAAGCACGACCTCGTCGACCTCATCAACCGCGACTACAACGACTTCGTCAATCTCACCACCAACCTCGTCGATGTCGATTCTTCCGTCGCCCGAATGCGGGCGCCGCTTTCGGATCTCAGAGAAAAGATCTTGGCGTTTCGAGATAGTGTCGAAGAGTCGCTTGTTTCGTTGCAGGAAGGGTTGAGGCAGAGAAGTGAGGCTGCTAATGCTAGGGAGGCCTTGGAGTTGTTGCTTGATGCTTTTCATGTCATCTCTAAGGTATGGATTTGTAACGTGGGCATTGTGTTATATGCCATGTCAATTTTGCCTGTTTTTGTTCATTTGGTCATTTGTGTTTGAGAAATTATCAATGTATGGAATTGTAATGTGGGGATGGTCATTGATCTTTGAGAAATTTTCCCACCGTAATTGGTTTCAACTCGGGGAAGATTAACAAGATGTGCTCAAACGGAGCCAGAAATATATCAAATGATGTCAATTCAAGGTCATGATGGCAAAGGAACAAGAGATACACTTTGATCCTAGACTATTTTTAGAGCTTGTCCACTAAAACAAGTGAGTTCAGACGACACCCCTGCTATACACTTAGCTCCGTACACGTGAATTGATGATTCCTTAAACTGATGAAAAAATGCTAAATTGTTGTTTAAAGGATGTCTTAGTTTACTTGATTGATGATTATTGTTCTGAGTAGACGAGTATGGGGTCATATGGGACTCGATCGATGGAGATGAAATCTACTCGACCCCCAGGGTTGAGGCTCTGCGGGAGCAGGCTACTTACTTATAGCAAAATCAGTCATCTAGAAAACTGGCCATGTCACTGTAATTAACTGTCATTAACTTCCATTAACTACTCGTAAGATAATAGACTTAGATAAAGCCTTTGTAATGTGTACTATAGTTTCGGATGATCATCAAAGCATCTAACAAACTGGCCATGTGCAGATGAAATGGAAAATCAAAGTGTAACACTCACCGGTTTCTTCCCACCGAAAAGGATCTTGAACAAAATACTAACGAAGAATACTGCAACTGAGACCAGGATACCGAGTGTGATATTTGGTTGAGTTTCTACCTTCTCGATCAAGCCCTGCCTAAAAAAAAAAAAAAAAAACAATGGTTTAGGTCAGCATATACTGCATACCCTAAAGCATCTTGCCATTGTATGATAACTTACAAGAATCTTAACGAAAGGACGTCAGCAGCCTTGTAAAGAAGCTCGAAGACTTTCTTCTGCAATGGAGAACATAGGTATCAGAGACAAACTCCTAAAATGACACTTACCAGTATAGATGAAGATTAGATTCTTACCTGAATGCCAGATAGACCACCTTCTGTGGTAGCTGCTGCTTCTCTTTCTCAACCTCGATTTTTGGCTTCCAGGTGGTGTCCCTGTATGACTGGGCAGTCTTTTCATCACTGGCTATCAAAATGTTGTCGAATAGAATGCCATCTTGCATGGTCCATATCTCAATACCGACGGCAGCAATAGGCTCGAAGTTTGGAGTTGAGAGCTCAAAGTAGTTAGGATTAGGAATCTCTTGTAGCTTCCAAATAGCCTTGTAGTTAGGATTATCAATTAGAGGGGCATGCCATTGCCCTTGTAAGCTGGGTTTCTCTTAATTGGTCTCTTCTCTTCCATTCACCACAACCATGACACTTTGGGCTGTCAATCTTTGGTGCCTCCCATTCACCATCTTCTTAATCATGTCAGTCTTCAGGTTTCGTAGTCTCCTCAGGCTCATCATCTAACCATCCCTCAGGTTTTACAGCTTTCTCATCTTCAATTTCCATGGGTGCATCCTCATCCCAATCATCAGGTTTTACTGCAGTTGGGTCAGGAATTTTTTCTCTCATCCCCCCGACTGATGAAGTAGTGCTAAATTTTTGCTTGATGTGAGTCTTAGTTTACTTGTATAGATGATTATTCTTCTGAGCAGACTAGTGATTGTCAATGGGGTTGTATCTCCTTTTCTTTTCCCTTTTTTTGGGCATTACAGTCTATGTGATGTTGAAAGTGCCCTGGTCATTGATCTTTGAGAAATTATCAATGTATGGATTTATAATGCAGGAATGGTTTCAAATGGGTGCTTGGGGGAAGGGGGGGGGGGGGACAATCTGGGCATTTGATGAAATAGATTATTCACTAATTGTTTATTGATGAAAATAAGAGCCAGATATGACTTTGTCATGGTTTGTTATTGATGTTATTTTGTTTTGATTGTATGGAAAGTAATGATGTTTTTGTTTATTGTTAATAGATTGAGAAATTAATAAAGGAGCTACCTAGTGTTCCTGCTGACTGGTCAAATACTGACGCGAATGCATCAGAGAAGAGTCAACTGAGCAATGGAATGGCTCTGCAACAATCTGAGAGTGAATCTAATGTAAGAGAGACTCAGAGCATGCTTCTGGAGAGAATTGCTAGTGAAATGAATAGGTTGAAGTTCTATATGGCTCATGCAAAGGTCTCTTTGCTCTCCTCCCTTGCCCTTCTTAAATATGCATCTTTTTTTAAGGGTTGGTTATATGGGTTTTTGTGGTCGTAGTACTGTAGTCGCTTTCTCATCTGACATAGAAAATGAAAAGTGTTCCTCTTTTGCTATGAGCTACTGTTTTTTTAATATTTTCTACTTCTATGGAAATCTCACCAGGGTTGATCTTTTTAAAGTGTTGTCTTTCTCAAATTCGCTCCTTTCTGCTGATAGTGTGATGTGATGCAGGCAAATAAGTGAACAAATTGATATTTTGACATGTTTTGGTGATGTCATCTTCACATCCCTCAAAAATTCCAAACATATCACCCAAGAAAAATAAAAAATAAAAAATGACAGGTGGTATTATACATTTACATCTTCTCCTCTGTGTCTGGCTAAAAGTATGAGGACTGATCATCTAGAAAAGTGTATACAATCAGCTTTTCTTTTGTGACAACTGTGACTTTATCTGCATGAACTTCTTAGCTATGCTACTTTGGCATGTACTGGTGCATGTTTACTAGAGGTTGTTTCACATTCTTTGTGATTTCTGTTGATTTTTTAAATGGACTTGAAAGTTTACCTATTTATCTTTCTTATGGATGGGTGGTGGCCGGGTGTGGGTGTGACGTTCTGCAACTCTTTACCTGTATAACTCATCTGTATATCTTTGTTCATTGTGTTTCTCCATTATGGCAGTACAGGACCTACCCTTCATTCAGAACATTGAGAAGAGATTTCAAAGTGCTACTCTTCTGTTAGATGCAAGCTTGGGGCATTGCTTTGTAGATGGTCTAGAGCACAGAGATGAAAATGCCATTTACAATTGTTTACGTGCTTATGCTGCCATTGACAATACCAGGAGTGCTGAAGAAACCTTTCGTGCTACTATTGTTGCCCCCTTTGTACAGAAGGTTATTCATCACTCTTCATCAGGATTGATAAGTGAGGCTTCAGGAGATGAACTTGAAGCAGATTTCCGAGAAATCAAACAGCATATTGAGAAAGACTGTACATTCTTGCTAAAAATTTCTTCTAGAGGTAGAGGTTGAACAACTTTATATTTTCTGTTATAACTGTCAGTCATCTGAGACTGAATGTGTTGTCTTTTCATCAATTTCTTTTAACAATTTGCTTGTGTATTGCTCTCATTTTGGTAATTCTTATTCTGCAGAGAATGCAGGTTTTCATGTTTTCGACTTCTTAGCCAATTCAATTCTCAAAGAGGTCATCTCAGCAATTCAAAAGGAAAAGCCTGGGGCTTTCTCACCTGGAAGGCCTACAGAATTCTTGAAAAACTATAAATCAAGTTTAGATTTTCTCTCTCACTTGGAAGGTAGGATTGTAAAACTTGATTTTGCAACTTCTTTACATATACGTATTGATTTATTGGGCATAACCTTCTACCTCAATTCTGAGATTTTATCTTTTCAAAGTTAATCATAACCTTTCGTTATTGTCAAGGCTACTGTACATCCAGATATGCGGTTTCCAAATTTAGAGCTGAGCCTATATATATTGACTTTATGAAGCAATGGAATCTTGGGGTTTACTTCTCATTGAGGTATTTTATACAACTTCTAGATGTCTGCTGATGAAGTTGTTTCACGCCTTCATGATTTATGCAGTTTATCCAATGCAACTCAATTTTTTCAGGTTTCAAGAAATAGCAGGGGCTCTGGATTCTGCTCTTGTGGCTCCCACGCTAGTAGTGGTTGACAATTCAAACGAGGATGGGAAATTTCCTGCTTTCACATTGAAACAAAGTTCTACTCTCATTGAGAGTCTGAGATCTTGTTGGAGAGAAGATGTCCTTGTCCTGTCTTGCTCAGATAAATTTCTTCGTCTATCTTTGCAGCTTCTTTCAAGGTTGTGCTGGAACAAAGTGTTTAATTTCTTTTTGGAAAATTTCATTTTGGGTACCCGACGTTAGGCCTAATTGCATTTTGGGTACCCGCCTTTTCAATAATCTCATTTTGGGTAACTGAAAAATAAAAAATTGTCTCAGTTTGGGTCGTTTGAGTGACAATGTCAAAAATTCCATCAAATGCTGATGTGTCATTAAGCAAAAAAATTCCCAAAAGTTACAAAACAATTCCCCAAAAATATTAAATTTTATCTGCAATTATTGGGATTTTTTCAAGAATTTTTTTGCTTAGTAACACGTCAGCATATAACGAAAATTTTAACCCCGTCAGTCAAATAACCCAAAATGAGATAACTTTTAATTTTACGGGTACCTAAAATGAGATTATTGAAATACGGGTACCCAAAATGCCATTAGACCTAACGTCGGGTACCCAAAATGAAAATTTTCCTTTCTTTTTCCCCCTAATTGTTGATGCAATATTCTTTAAGCAAATTTGTGGCACTTGGTTTAAGAAGTAGGAACTTAGTCTAGTTTTGTTTGGCGTTTTAATATATTTGACACTTTTTTCTCTTTCCTTGGATAATTAAGCTTCTTATATCACTTCACATCTTTTTTTGTTTTGTTTTATTTTGTCTGTTCTTTTTGAATCTCTTACCATCCTATTATTACATCGTAGCATCTTCACTTTATTTCGGTCCATCTTTTTCTAGAGACAAGTTTTGCATTTTTTTATTCCTAATGTAGTTTCTGTTTTTACTTATTTGCTTCTCAGATGTACCAGACCAGAATTAATGTCATATTGAATGACTAATGTCTATTGACAAAAAATTACAGAGCATTTTGACTGTTCTCTTCTTTCCTTTCCCTTATTCTCTTCCCTACTTTTTTGCATCAGTTGCTGAGCTTATGCTTCTTGATTGACTGAGATTTTGCGAAATATGTGGTGCAGGTACTCTAATTGGTTGTCATCTGGCTTTCGTGCTCGGGCATCCGGTAATACAAACGGCAGCCCTGGATATGAATGGGCGATCTCAGCTGCACCAGAAGAGTTTATCCATGTATGCAGTACTACTCATCTACTTATGTATGCTTATGTTTCCTGATGTTGTTGGTTGAGTGTATGGGTCTTGAGATTGTTATGAATATGTAAACTTGTATCAGAGATCAACTTATGGTAGCATGGCTATCTCATACTGGCTTTTCCTTATCTTTAACTAGCTAACATGTAAATAAGGAACATTTATTGCTGAATGATAACAGTGTCCGTTCGGTCAGATTTCAGGTGATGCTTATTAAAGAACATTGTTTGACTTTCAGGTTATTCATGATATAAAGCTTCTTGTAGCCGAGGTTTGTGGTGACTACCTTGGACATGTGATCCAGCATCTTTCACCATGTCCCACCGAAGTACTGGATCATGTAAAACAGAGCATAATGCACAGTGGGAAAGCTTTGGAGGATATTGCACCTACTGTGATACGAACGATTATAGAGGCACTGGTTGAGAAGTCTGTTGAGGTGAGGTAGATCATTGGTCGATTAATTTGTTGAACCTAACTGTTAGTTCAGGATGGGAGGGTGCATTTTATCATCTGATGTTTTCAGAGATGAAATGCCTACGAAATAGAATTTTGGACGGAGTGATGATGGCTGCCTGGTAGTGCACTATTTTTGCAACTCACTATTGTCCTAGTAAATTGCTGCTGGAATTTCAAAATATCGATCACTAGGGATTTAGAATGCAGTTCTTTAAGAAAATGCAAGCTTAAAATGTATAAAAAATGTACTCCCTCCATCCCGTAAAGATTGTCAAGTTTAGGGCATGTAAAAAAAAAAAGGGAACATCGTTTATTGCATTGTCTTCCAATTGGTGTTTAGCTTTCACCCAATCCCCATGGAGATTTATTTACCCAATTTAGAAACTTGACAAGTATTTTGGGATATCCAAATAGAAATTTTGACAATCTTTTAAGGGACAGAGGAAGTATAATCTACTACTATTCTATGAGCCCAGTAATTTAAGCTGAGCTCACTCTCATTCTCCTCACCTAGCTTATCATTTAATGCAAGTATTGCCATGTTAGCTATGAACGTACAAGATAATTTTATCATTTCTCTTTACAATTCTGCATTCTGTGCAACCTTATGTTCTCCACTCCCATTCCCGCTTTATATTACTGGAACAATGTGTGATTTGGTTAATCTTGCTTGTATTTCGGCAGCTATGAGTCCCTGCATTGTCTATTCACTGTTATCTCCATACATTGCTCATAAAGGTTGGTTTCACAATTCAGGAATTGAGACACCTGAAGGGGATAACTCCGACGTACAGGATGACCAATAAACCTCTTCCTGTTCGACATTCTCCTTATGTTTCTGGAATTCTTCGTCCTCTGAAGGTATGCAACAAAAAGTTATTTTCTTGGAAGAGAACTTCCATGAATGGAAGTTCTCATTACGTATTTCATATTACGATGATTAGACTCGGTTACCTGTCATATAATTTTAGTTAAACCCTTGTGAATTTTATTTTATTTTATTTTATTTTATTTATTTATTTATTTTTATTTTTTTTGTAGTGTTTAGAATTGTTGCAATGAAACCAAAGGGTTACGTGCCCCCCCCCAACAAAAAAAAAAAANGTTAATCGTGACCGATATATTTGCTCATGAGATGGCTTCAGAAGTTGTCAGTGTGGTACGTATATGAAATCATAGCTCATGTAAGGGCTCCTGTTTGGACAGTTAATGACATGAATTTTGGTTACGTGGCAGGCAAGAAAAACAAAGAATTCACTTCAGAGAGTACGTCAAGGTGCACAAAGACGAGGTGGAGCAAGCTATGATGTATCAGACAATAATGTGTCTGATACTGATAAAATTTGCATGCACTTGTTCCTTGATACACAGGTGAATACTTTTTTGTATTTCAGTTTGAAACTACTTTCTTTTGTAATGACTTCCATTACATCTTGGAATGTAAATCGAATTGTTGTATACCGGCGTCTCATTTTATTTCCCTTTATCAGGAGTATGGCCGCAATCTAGCTGCCCTTGGTGTTGACTCTACTGAGATCCCATCGTATCGGTTATTATGGCAATGTGTGGCCCCTCAAGGCAGGCAAAACACAATAGTTTTGTAGTTTTATGCTTTAGCTATAGCAACAATGTTACAGAGATACGAATTTTTACCCAACTGGCAGGTCTCATGTTTTTTTAGCTTGACCTAGTTCAGTTCATGCTTCCCCTGTATTCTTTTTTCATAGTGTTTATATAATAGAGTTGGCTGAATTCTTTTTGGGGGAAATAATGCAGAGATAACTTTGTGCATTCGTTCTCCTTTTTTTTTTTTTTTTTTTTCTTCTTTTTTTCTTCTTTTTTTTTTTTGGGGGTATTTGCAAGTCGATGTAACCACTCAGATACATTCGTTTGCTGTATGTATACTACCAGGCAGCAAAGATTTTAGTGAGAATGGAATGGATGCACAGGTTTTTTCTACCTTCTCTTCAATGATATCATGAATTCGATCAATTTTGTGGGAATTGTAGATTAGATTTTCAAGCCAAATAAAAACTGTACTTTCTCAATGGGGAATTATTAGTGATTAGTTATAGTACATATTCAATTTTATCAAAACTTATTTTAATAGTTACCTACTAATAAAGTAAACTTTTCCGGTACCTTTATAGTACTCCTTTCGTTCCCTTGAAATCCTTACGTTTGCCTATTTTGTCCGTTTCCCTAAAATCCTTACGTTTTCTAATATGGTAAGGGTTTTTGTTCGAAGTTACAATAATGCCCTTTCCAATCAACTTGCAAATATTTTAATGCCCCCTACCCAAGTGTGAAATTGGAAGTTAAGAGCCAAAGTAAAACCCCTTAATTTACATACAAAGTCAAAGCGTAAGGATTTTACATGAATGGAGGGAGTAGTTTTTTAGTATTTTGAATATTCAAGTTAACACTGAATCTTTACATTCGAATCCACAAATAATATGCGTCTCAATATATGTCATGAAAGTTTATTTACTTTTACTTTACAAATTTACTTTCATTTTGTCCAGTTTTTATTTTGCGCAAAAAAGAAAGGTACAAAAGGATGATAAATGAGTTTCAAATTTTTTAGTTGAAGAAAGTGTTGGGACATACCTAGATGATTGGTTGATGATTTTTTGTGATTTCACTGATTTTTGCATATTTTTATTGATTCTATTTATTCTTATTCCACTAATTTTTTGCTGATTTGACTGATTTTTGTTAATTTTTGCTGAATCAGCAAAAATAAAAATCAACAAAAATAAGTGAAAACAAAGCCCTTACTTTAATAAAAAAAAAAAAAAAAACTAGTTTAATAGAACATGAATACGGATTATTTGTTAATTTGATGTAGTTTCCTTTTTTTTTTTTTTCTAATTTTTGTATGTAGGATAATCATTGAATAGTAAGTAATTAGGAAGGTTTCCTAAACTTTATTAGATTAGGATTCTAAGAGTTTAACTAGGAGAAGGTTCCCTAATACCTATAAATAGAGGTAAATGTTTCTTTTTGATACCCATCCTAATTCGTTTATTTTGTCTATCAATCACGATTTCTTACCATCATAATTCATTTTTTTTTTTTTCCTTTGATTTATACCCCTTTCCATACTCTTTTCCCCAACCACCAACAACAACAACAACATGGAAACTGGATGGGATGACCTTACACCTAACTTGCACGTCGAAATCCTCAAACGTCTCACCACAAAGTCCCTCATTCGTTGTATGTGCACTTGCAAATCCATGTTTTCCGCAGTCACTAGCCCTTACCTCATGGTTTCTCGATCGGGTTTGGACACGGATACCGACACGGACCGACCTCGCTGGTGGAGAACTCCTTCTCTGTACCACATCTATTCGTACTCATCGGAAGGGCTCCAGCAGTTCTTCCTCTCCCGAGACGATACTGGGAACGGGGTGTTTGACATCGGAGCAGTGAACAAGATTATAAGCAGCCCGGTTGACCCTACCTACTTCTTGATCGGGTCGTGCGAGGGTCTCGTGTGTTTCTCGAACCATATCCATCCTCAACCCAATATTGTCGTATGGAATCCTTTCTTTGGAAAATATCTCACCATTCCTATGGCTTCTTTGCCTACTTGCGATCGCGGCCATGAATTTGGGTTTGGGTTCGACCGCTGTTCCCTTGATTACAAGGTTGTTAGAGTCGGGATTTTGCCCAACCATAATGGTGTTTGGGCCGATGTTCATAGGGTCCATGCAGTTACATGGAAGCAGGTTTATGGATCGATTTCTCAACCCGCTTCGAAAGTGATGGGTCAGGGGATTTTCATGGATGGTGTTATTCATTGGATTGTAAGAGCTTGCTCCGGCGATCATTACACAATTTTGACATTTGATCTGTCTAAGGAAACATTTGGCGAAATCGGAATTTATACGAGGGAAGTTAATTATAAATCAATCACTCTAACAAAGCTTATTGTAGATGGTAAAAAAAAGTTAGGTGTATACCACATGGATCATATATGTGGTATATGGGTTATGGATACATATGGTTTTGCAGATTCTTGGAAGAAACTATGTGCCATTGACGTTGGAAAGGATTTTGGCAAGGTGTTGTGCACTCGAGTCAATGGTGAAATTATTATGTGCACTACTTCTGAGGGAAAATTGTTCAGTTATAAACCCGAAACCCAAGTGCGGAAATTTTTTGGGCAGAAACCACAACTTGAATACGTGGGACCTTTTGTTCCAAATCTGGTTTTCCCGGGCTATGGCAGTGCATCGTGCTCTAAGAGAATTCGCTTAGAAGAAGAGGTAGAAGATGAAGAGGATGACTTGGCTCAAGTTAAGGAAGCAGCAAAAAGAAGGAAAATAATTCAACAAGACGAAATAATAAACTTATCAATTCTACTCTCGACAACCTGGTCAACAACTCGGTCAAGAAGATCTTTTCAAAATAATATGCGTTGATCATATTTTTTATATTGTAGTTATAATTAAATTACTAATATATAAATTTTGAATTCTTATTCCAAATAATATGCGTTGATCATGATATTTTATATTGTAATTATAATTAAATTATTAATATAAAAATCTTGAATAAGTCAGGGAATATGGGCCATCATGCAATCTAGTTAAGCATAAGAGCAATTGTGTGCAGTGCATTGCCTTTCTCCAAATTTCGACTTTGATTACTCCATTATCTGACAGAAAATGTTAGACTTCATTTGCCAAAGTGCAACAGAGAGCAAAATGTGCCAATTATTTAAAAAGGGTTTCTGAACAGAATAACTAGGATATGTATGCTTCAGGATCTACATTGCTTTTGTTCCTGTCAATTGAAATGATCCTTGAAGGTGGTTCATCATCGATTGGTTCATCATCGATATACAACAATTTCATTAGCACATCACTCTACTTGATTGATAACATAGTTATAGACCACTTCAAATAGCTTGCGGTTTAAAAGACGTTAAACATGGAAGCTTTGTACATGCTACAGTGACAACAATCACCATTCTTGTGATTAAGCATACAGAAAGAAATACAACTTTCCCATCAATTCCGTAGCCTATGCGGGAGTTGAACCCACATCTCTGTGCACTTACACATTGCTCTTCCACTTGAGCTAATAGGCTTGCATAGAACAATTTTTACCCTTAAGAAGTGCACAACCAAAACATATCAAAATTGTATCCATTATAGCATAGCCTATGCAGGATTTGAACGCACACCCTTGTGCAATTGCACATCGCTCAACTAATTAAGCTAATAGGCTTATTAATCATCATCAACGGTCATCCCACAATCTAACTACCAAAATCCACATAACTAACCTAGCAAAGTCATGAGCACTCAAGAAAGAAACATATCATGGAAGGGTTTGTCTGTCCATTTCATTGTAGAATATGTTCCAGACATTTAGGGTAAAAAGAAAGGGTAGTCAAACACTACAAATGATGGGACTTTAAGAATGCTGATTTAAGAAACAATGGGACTTGTATAGACATCCGAACACACAACAAGATATCGATATTAAACTTAGAAACGCTTGGACATATCAAATTCAAGTAAAACCAACTGTTTAGCTATGGTATTCATTTTACAATGTCAACAGAAGAGTTTACACTCTACAATGTAAAACCCAATGAAGTATAAAGAGAGAAATTCATCACCTTGTCAGCAGGGTCAAGTAGCTGTACAAGTATCAACAGCCAAACACAAATTGTTTTCCTTCTTCAACATTACCTCAAAGGCTCAAAACAACTTTCTACCAGACTCATTAGCTAAGTTTGCCCTCTCCCCATATCATCTTAAAATTGTGTTAAGCAGTTAAGCCCCTCAAACATCACCAATAAAAGGATTCAATTTACCCAAACAATAAGACACGTAACAAGAACAAAACCTAGCTCCCTCTGCAAACACAACATAACCAAACATTTCATAGCTAAATTCAGTTAAAGTAACACACCAATTATCTAAGACACCAACACCCATTCACAAATGCCTAGCAATTACCTTATCCCAATAGAGTAAAACCCTAATATTTGAACCTTGAAATAGTCACAAAAATGAAAAACTGCCTTTAAAGAAATAGTAGAAGCAAGATTTGTCGTCAATTGCTTGCAAATTTTAACCCAACAATCTTAACCAACAGAACAAAAATTATACTTTCAAACCAATAAGAAAGCAATAATTTTTCTGAGAAATTGAGAGAGAGAGAGAGGAAGAACATATACCTTGCTCAAATCGACGAGATCCTCTAAACTTCTATCCCCAGAAGCTGCTGGCTAAAACCGAAATCAAAAGTGTTAGGGTTAGGTTGAGAGAGAGAAGTCGATGAATGAGAGAGAGAAAAAATAGTGTGTGTCCCTGGAAGAGCAGAGCCAGGGATAAAGGAGTAACCACAATTATTATTCGCTACATACGAGGGTAGCTAACTCAGAACTGTCCTACAATTGCAACTTTATTTTTTTATCACCTGTAACTTTATAAAACAGTGGTAACAACTGCATTCATCTATTGTACAATGAAATTGTAGTTATAGATGAATGAAGTTGTTATAGGGGTTTTACAATGATGTTGTAGTGGTAGGAAAGTCCCTGGATGTAGCTAATTATAATGAAGTTCGAGGTGGTAAAAAATAAAGTTACAGTTGTAGGACAATTCTAGGTGTAGCTAATTAGCTACTCTCGGATGTAGCGAATAATAATTGTTGGGTGTAGCTAATTAGCTACTCCTAGGTGTAGCTAATAATTTGCGTGCGATTAGAGGAAAGAGTTGAGTGTCGTGTCACTGGGCATTGTAGGATTGAGATCCAACAGATAAGATCGCGACTTCTCATCTCTCATAGAAAGCCATTTCCCATAACATATCTCCCCAAACCCCATGATTGAGCTATAGATTTATTATTATTATTATTATTATTATTATTATTATTATTATTATTAAGAAAATTAGTTTTGAATAATCCAAACTATCACCAAGTTGCAGAAAATAATCCCAACTTTAGTGAGTGCGTAATAATCTGAACTATTACTTTAATTGCAATGCATGCATCAGCCTTGACGACGTTAATCCTTCTGCTAATTATTTGCTTTGATAATCCTCATGTTTAATTCCTAACAAAGGGATAATCGATTGAATTAATGTTACCAATTTCATTTTTCATGAGAAATTTGATACAAAAAGGATGACATCGTCAAGGCTGGTGCACCGAATAGTTCAGATTATTACGCACAAATAGTGAAGTTCGGATTATTTTCAGCAACATGCAGATAGTTTGGATTATTTAAAACCAATTTCTCTTATTATTATTGTTATTATTTTGAAAAATACGACTCCCTGTTTAAGTCTTTATGGGTGATAGATTGAGATAATTGATTATTAAATCGTGAATTACTCCATCCGTTTCACTAAAATTTTGACGCCCTAACTTTGCACGGTGTTCAAGACGACATATTGATCATTAATAATTCTATTTATATAAACTCAAAAATTTATAAAAATTTGATATTTTGAAAATACTATTTAAGTTAATCAAAAAATATTATTTTTACTTTGAAAATCAGTATACTATTTCATAAATTAATGATCAAAGTTCGACAATTTTGACTTTACAAAATCAAGGCGTAAAGATTTTAGTGAAACGGAGGGAATAATCGATAGTGGAGATAAAGTATGGCTATTTATGTCTTTATGGAAGTGAAATGGTAGAAAATATATGTTAGAGTCGGACAAACACAAACAAACCATGTATATGTGCGTAATGAGGGAACGGATGGAGTAACATGGAAATATGGGAATGTAACTATCAATAGTTAGAAATGATTATTGTATAGATGCGGTTTGGATTTCAATAAAGGGTTTCTTTTCTTTTTCTTTTTCTTTTTCTTTCTTTTTTTTTTTTTTGGGAACCACCTTATATGTATCACTTTTTGTGGAAAACCCCCCTTATATATTCGATTTTGTTGGGAACCATCTTATAAATAAAAAAAATGTCATTCACGGACCCACCTTACACCTGATTCCTGCCAAAGTAAGGAGGTTTGTTCCCGTTTTGCCCTTATATTTTAATGGGAAATTCCACTTGGTACCCCTGTACTTTTGACTTTTTCAATTGGTACCCAAAACTTTTTTGCTAATCCAGATGGTACCCTTGTGATTTTGAAAAACTGAACTTAGTGACCAAATTGTGGTTTTTCGTCAAGTTTTTCCATTAATTGGTGATGTGGCGCTAGTTTATGAGTTAAAACGGTTTTTAATGGTTACCAGACCAATGATGTGACAAAATTACATTTGTTTTAGATTTTTCTCTCCATTTTTCTTTCATCTCTAACAACAGACATCTTTCCTCTTTGCGGTAATTTTGGATATTTTTGTGTGTTTTTCGAGGTTTTTCTGATGTTTGGGAAGTCCAAATAGCGCCACGTCATCAATTAACGGAAAAACATGACGAAAAAACCATATTTTGGTCACGAGGTTCAATTTTCTAAAACCATAGGGGCACCATTTGGATTAGCAAAAAAGTTTTGCCTACCAATTGGAAAAGTCAAAAGAACAGGGGTATCAAGTGGAATTTCCCTATTTTAATTAATAAGTGCATTGTCTTGCTGAGATAAATAAATAAAACCTTTTCCCCCTTTTATATTGCAAATTAAACAATTTGTAATGAACTTTTAGGTATTTTGGAAAATTTATTTCAGCAAAAGAGAAAAAAAAAAAAACACTTATTATAAAACATAAGGGCAAAATGGGAACAAAACCTGTAATTTCACTAGGTGTAATGTGTGTCTATCAAAAAAACAATAAATTAAATACATGGAAGAAATGCTCTCGGTGTGGTCTCTCTCGTTGAGGAAGCGATAGCAACCTCCGCCCATGGGCCAACGAGGAAGGCCGACGAAGAAGCAATGCAAGGCTAAGAAAACTCCGGCTACCGGAAAGGGTGACTCAATTAAGCAAGGAAGTAGTAGTAAGGGAGGTCCTTTAGTTCATCCGTCGCGTAACCAAGATGCTGAGATGCAATCGGCAACTATGGTGCATTAGCAGTCCAGTGTGGCGGTAGGAAATGTTGGTGGCTCTCCGCCGGGAACGGCTATTGTGCAAGTCGCAACAATGGCTACCCCAGTCAACACAACTCAGCAGCAACCTGGTTCAAACCCTAATGTCACTCGTCAGCGATCCTCCTCGATCTCCTGGGCTGATGAGGTCGAGAATGCAGAGCGATTGCGTGAGAAAGCAACTGCAGCAGGTATGCCTCGCATTAACCCATGGGAGTTCTTTGATTTTTCTAAGCTTAGGAATGCGGGTTGCAAGCTGGATTATGTACCCCCTGATGTAGTTGGTGAAACCCTTGTGTGTAAACTGGATGATGATGATGTGCAATCTGAGATTGAGTTTTGGGATAGTGCCATAGCTTGCTATGTGTTAGGAGCTCACCCACCCATGCCTATTTTTGTGGGGTTTATTAAGAAAATATGGGGGAAATTAGAGATTGACAAGATTGTGCGACTTAAGAATGAAATTGTGATTGTTAGATTCATTAAGCCTGAAGGGAGGGATTCTGTGTTGCAAGCTGAGATCTGTGATAAAAAGCCAGTCATAGTCAGGCCATGGGCTATGGAAATGCAATCTGATCAATTTGAGATAGATACTGTCCCAGTCTGGATTAAAACTACCAGGCTTGGACTTAAAATACTGGGGTGCTGCTGAATTAAGCAATTTGGGTAGTTCTCTTGGACACCCAATTATGGAAGATAAGCCAACTATGGAGAAATCTAATGTAAGTTATGCTAGATTGCCCATTGACATGACAATCCAAACAACTGTGCCTGGTACCATCTTCTTTCAATCAGAGAGGGGGGAGATGCCATCTCAAGAGGTAGTCTGTGACTGGAAACCATTGAAATGCGAGTTTTGTAAGGGGTTTGGACATGCAAAGATTGAATGCAAGAAGAAGCAACCTCCCAAACCTGCTTCTGGGCTCAATACTTCTGTGACTACCAGCACAGAAACTGCTCCTGTAATCCCTGCACTTCCAGCAGGTACAACAACAACTGGCCCGTCAAATCCTGTGACTGTGGCTCAATGGTCCCAACCTGGGAGAGCAAAAAGTACTTCTCAGAGCTCTAAGAATAAGCAACTTATGCCTATCATAACTCATAATCCCTTTGATGCACAACCCAAAGAACAACCACTGATCACACAGGATGGCTCAATAGCCAGCTCCTCACAAACTGTTGTGAATGGAGCTGGATGACATATTGGCATGGAATGTTAGGGGTCTCAATGGCCCAATAAAGCAGAGCGAGGTTGGCCTCTTCTGCAGGAATAAAAAGGTTGGTCTGATGGGTTTACTAGAAACCAAAATAAAAGCACAAAACAACTCTAAATGTGCTGACAAATTATTTCCTGGCTGGAATCACTATATGAATCACTCTGAGGATGATAAAGGAAGGATTTGGGTAGTTTGGCATCCAAGTGTTTTTGATGTGCAAATTGTTCTCTCCACAGCTCAACTGCTTCACTGTAGAGTCACTCATTCTGCCACTCAGAAAACTTTTTTAATCTCTTATGTTTATGGTTATAACACAATAGAAGAGAGGAAAAGCCTATGGTCTTGTATAGACAACATAACACCAATTTGAGCTTGCCATGGGCCATACTTGGTGATTTTAACCTCATCCTTGAGCAGAATGATAGAATCGGGGGCCATCCTGTTACTTTTGCTGAAGTAAAAGACTTTCAAGATTGTGTTGTCAATTGTAAACTACAAGAAATGAATAGGATGCGTGGAAAATATTCTTGGTGTAACAAGCATGAGAGTGACAGGATATACTCCAAACTAGACCAAACTTTAGTCAATAAGGAGTGGTTAGACACATACCCTGACCTCACGGTACAGTCACTACTTGAGGGAACTTCAGACCATTGTCCACTATTCATTTGCTTGTATCAGCTGCCAAAAATGGGTCTGAAGCCACTTAAGTTCTTTGATATGTGGACTAATTCAGAAAGCTTTGAAGATATTGTCAGAAAAGGGTGGGAGCTGAGAACTTTTGGCTCTTTACTAACCAGATTGAGCAGGAAACTAATGTATTTACAGGGGCCTCTCAAAAGACTCAACAAGCTTCAATATGGGGATATCCAGATCAAGATAGAGGCTGCTAAATCAGAGCTACAAATTATACAATTTCTGCTACATATGAATCCTAAGGACATTGCTCTACAAGCTAAAGAGAGGGAATGTGCAACTAAATATAAAAGGTGT
>BSSO01002772.1:0-18260 GCA_030267885.1 Mesembryanthemum crystallinum
GAATTATCATATAATTAAACAATAATAATTTCAAATAATCCTTTTAAATAATTAATAAATAATGTAGAAATATTTGGGGTATCACACCTAACATCCAAGGCACCCTCCTTACCAAGTTCTCTATGATCGAGGTCCCACTATTTAAGGGGACGGACAATCCACAAGACCATCTCCGAGCATTCACGACTGCACTCGGTCTTAGAGGAGTGGGCAAGTCTCTCTATGTTCACCTTTTCCTCCAAACTTTGGATACCACCGTCCGGAGTTGGTTCTTCAAATTTGATCCACATATCCAACAATAGAGTGAATTGACCTTTACCTTCTTGGCTCGATACGTCGACAACGTGGTTCCCACCATGACCTTAAGAGAGCTAGAGATCACCAAACAAGAAGAAGGTGAAGGCTTCACTAGCTTCATCAAAGAACTATGGTAGTAGAAATGATTGACCGCCCAACCAAGCAAGACCAAGTTCGCCTTCTCATCCGCAACCTCCAACCGAGGTATAATGAACCCTTGAAGTATCAAGCCATAAGTACCTATCCTCAACTCAGTGGCGTTGGTATCCTCATCGAAGATGACTTCCTAGCCAATAAGGGGTAAAGGAAAGTTGCATACAATAGAAACAAGAAAAAGTACAACTCTACTACTCAGACAAATAAGAAAGATGCTATCGCCGAATGACCTGAGAGAAGATTCCAATACACCCCTATTGGAATGACATATGGTCAAGCCCTTGATCGACTAGTCAAGAAGGAGATGACATAGAAAAATGTATCACCCTCAAGAAGAGAATTCAAGCACTCATCGATGATGGAACCATTCCCGTTCCTAAGACAACACCTACTCCTTACAATCAAAGTAATCCCTTGGGTAGACTCCACATCTCAACTAGAGACAAAGACATTGCATTGGCCCCTCTAAATGGATCACACCAATACATGAGGTTATTCTTCCTTATCCCATTGATTACTTCGATAATATGATAGCCCGAATATGGGATAGTGATAATGATGAGGATGAGCGGTATATCAACCAAGTCAAAAAGGAGATTGAAAGAGCTTTCCGACAATGAAACCACCCCGGTCCAACACCTCACAAGGTCAGGATGAGTCTGTCAACCTCCTATCTCCCAGGACAAGAACCCACTCCAGGTACCAAGCAACAACAGCACCCCGGTTCGACCCGTAGAACCACAAATAGATGATGATGTGAAAAGGCTTTTGAAGCAACTCCAAAAGACCAAAATCTCCATTTGGCAACTCATCACCACGTCCTTGGTGAACCGTAATGATGCATGGAGCCATGGTTCAGGTTAAACACCAAGGATAAGAATAGATTTTGTGAGAGTTTTAAGTAACCAAACGAAAAGATAAATAAGGCCTCACCACCAATGACCCTAAAGCTCTTTGGCACCAGATCAAAGGATAAAGATGACCTACTCAAATTACCAAGAACAACTTGTTCTATAAAGAAATGAGATTCCCTTTGCACAATGGCTGAAATAGAGGCGGCACTCTATGTGGATTTTATATCATCAAAACTGAGTATTACATCTGGTTCTCGCCCCTCTATTTATTGGCAAATAAAAGTAGCATCTAACAAGCATATTCCTAAGAGAAATCTGAAAGGCTCCTAAAGAGGGAGAATTACAGCACATGAAATCAATACAAAAGGGACAACACTAGCTGCCAAAAAGGAAATTTTAAGCCTCTATTCTTTGGTCCCCTCTTTTGGCCTTTGAAAGCTTGCTCTCCAAGGATTTGTTTGTGTTTTTGGATGCTCCATTCACCTTGTAGGCTCTAATATTTCAGATTTTGGATCAAGTATCATCAGCTAGCAAAATGGGCCAATTCCACGTGCATGGATCCTTCTCTATGAGCTACCACTTTAAACAAAAACACACATGCATAAAATAAAAGCTACGTCCACTTAATATTATTTATGAGGCATCATTAGGACTTAATAAACCCTTAGGATCAAGGTGTACTCCTTAGAGTTGGGTGGAACATCATAGGACTCATGGAGAAGTGCCAAGGTAGCATTAATGGTTAGAATTTGTGTCATGGCTAATTGAGCTTCCTTGGCTTGTGATGGGTCTTTCTTGGGCTTGGATACTCCTGTATCAACCTCCCCCACTGGTTTTGGACTTGTTCACAAGTCCTCTAGGTACTCATCCTCAAGGTAAGGTGAGAGATCGCCCACATTAAAGGTAGAATAGATGGATGAGTCCCCGGGTATCTCAATCTTGTATGCATTGTATCCCACCCTCTCTAGGACCTTGAAAGGACCATCAGCTCTTGGCATTAGCTTGCTCTTCCTCTTGGAAGGAAATCTCTCCTTTCGTAAGTGTAGCCACACTAGATCTCCGGGCTGATAGAGGGATGGCTTGCAGTGTTTGTTGGCTCTTGCCTTGTATACCTCATTTGTTTTCTCAATTCTTGCCCTTACATCCTCATGTAGCTTCTTGACTTCCTTCGCTTTGAGTTTAGCATCGGTGCTTGTTCTTGCCTCAATAGGAAGTGGTATAAGATCAATAGGAAACCTCAAATGGAGACTTGCCCGTTGAGTAGTTTGGGGCTCTATTGAAAGCAAATTCAGCATGTGGAAGTTTGTGATCCCATTCTTTCACGCTCGTCTTGATTAGGCACCTTAGAAGAGTGCCAATGGTTCTATTGGTAACTTCTGTTTGCCCATCCGTTTGAGGGTGGTGGGATGTGCTAAAGAGAAGTCTTGTGCCCAATAATCTCCAAAGAGTCTTCCAAAAGTAGCTAACGAACTTTGAGTCCCTATCCGAGACAATGCTTCTTGGAACACCATGTAGCCTCACAATCTCCTTGAAAAACAGGTTGGCAATGTTAGTAGCATCATTAGTCTTAGTACAAGGAATAAAATGAGCCATTGTTGAAATCCGGTCTACCACCACCATGATAGAGTCTTTTCCTCTTTGAGTTCTAGGGAGAGCAACAATGAAATCCATGCTTAAATCCACCCAAGGCTGATCTGGAACAGGTAGAGGAGTGTATAGGCCTTGGTGAAATTGAGACTTTGCTTGTTGACAAGTTGCACATCTAGAGATCAAGGCTTGGACATCCCCTTTCATCTTATGCCAATAAAAGTGTTCACCAAGTATCTCCATGGTTTTTTTAATGCCAAAGTGCCCAGCTAGACCTCCTCCATGAACTTCCCGGATTAAGAGATCTCTAATAGAGCCTTTAGGAACACACAATTTGTTGTTCTTGAATAGAAACCCTTCTTGGAGAGTAAATTGCCCCTTAGAAGCATTAGGGTTGTCTTGCACTTCTAGGAATATAGGGCCTAAGTCTGGATCATCCTTGTACAGCTCCTTGAGGAAAGAAAACCCAAGTACCCTAGCTTCTAAGATGGAGAGCATGGAGTACCTCCTTGATAAAGCATCAGCCACGCACTACATTGCTTTTTCCAGCCTTGTGTTTGGACACCAATGAATAGGCTTGTAAGAATTCACTCCATCTGGCATGCCTTGCATTGAGTTTGTGTTGCCCGTTGATGTATTTTAAAGCCTCATGATCAGAATACACACAAATTTCTAAGGCTTAAGGTAATGAGCCCAATGATCAAGAGCTCTAATGATTGCATAAAACTCTTTATCATAGGTGCTGTAATTGAGCTTAGAACCACCAAGTTTCTCACTAAAATAGGCAATGGGATGCCCTTGTTGGGTGAGGACATCTCCAATACCCACCCCGCTAGCATCACACTCAACTTCAAAATGAGCCTCAAAGTTGGGGAGAGCAAGTATAGGTGTTGTAATCAGTTTCTTCTTGAGGAGTTCAAATGCCTCATTCGCTTCCTGAGACCAAATAAACACCCCTTTCTTGAGACAATCAGTAATAGGAGCCAAAATAGAGGAGAAATTATTGATGAATCTCCTATAGAAGGAAGCAAGACCATGAAAGCTCCTAACATCCGAGATGGACTTAGGAATAGGCCAAGACTTTATAAGCCTCAACCTTTGAGGATCCATGGAGATCCCCCTCCTTAGATACCACATAGCCAAGAAACACAACCTTAGGTACCATGTTACATTTTTCCAGCTTGCCATAAAGCTTGTGCTTTCTCAAAGTGCCAAAAACTTGTTCAAGATGAGATAAATTCTCCATTTCAGCCTTGGAGTAAATAAGGATATCGTCAAAGTATACCACAACAAACTTCCCAATATAAGGCCTAAGGACCTCATTCATGAGCCTCATGAAAGTGCTAGGTGCATTAGATAAACCAAAGGGCATGACAAGCCACTCAAATAACCCTCCTTTGGTTTTAAATGTTGTTTTCCACTCATCACCTTCTTTCATTCGGATTTGGTGATAACCACTTCTCAAATCAATCTTGGAGAAGACACAAGAACCACGGAGCTCATCAGACATATCATCAAGTCTAGGAATGGGGTACCTATACTTGATTATGATGTTGTTGATTGCTCGGCTATCCACAAACATTCTCATAGTTCCATCCTTCTTAGGTACCGAGAGAGCTGGCACAGAACAAGGGCTCATACTTGGCCTAACATAGCCTCTTTCTATCAAATCATCCACCTGCCTTTGTAACTCTTTGGCTTCACTAGGAGATAACCTATTGGCAGCCCTATTAGGGAGCATATAGCCCCTAGAATAAGGTCTATTTGATGCTCAATTCCCCTTATAAGAGGCAGCCTCGGAGGAAGTTCTTGAGGGAACACATCTTGGAACTTAGAAAGCAAAGGTTGGACAGCCCTAGGTATCTCCACCTCTTGAGATTGTTCATTCTCTTCTAGCACCAAAAGAATATAAGCATTTTGGCCCTCAAGCAGCCTCTTGTCCACCTTTGATTCACTAAGAAATAACCTCTTCTCTTCTTGCTTATTTTCAGCTTGTATTGTCTCCTTTGGAGTTAAAGGAGTTAGAGTTACCTTCTTCCCATTCATGAGCAAAGAATAGGTGTTCAAGTGACCATTGTGAAGCAAAAATCTATCAAATAGCCATGGCCTGCCTAGGAGAAGATGGCAAGCATCCATAGGAATCACATCATAAATAATCTCATCTTTGTAAGTAGAGCCAATAGAAAAAGGAACAATCACTTGTCTAGTCACCTTCACTTCATTGCCTTGATTGAGGCATTGGAGCTTGTAAGGCTTAGGGTGCTTAGAGGTTGACAACCCGAGCTTATGCACCAATTGAACCGAGGCAACATTAGCACAACTACCTCTAGCTATGATCATATTACTAACCTTTCCCTTGATGGTGCACCGGGAATGGAAGATGTTCTCCCTTTGTGAGTGATCTTGGGAGGCCTGAATTGAGTGCAAGGCTCTTCTAACCACAAGTAGCTCACCAATATCAGCCCCTACAACCTCTTCTTCATTTTCATCAAAAGTAGGCTCATTATCCTCTTCTTCTTCAGCTTCAAGGGCAGCTTGAATGTCATCACATTCTTGAATAGTTAAGGCCTTCTTGTATGGTAGGGCATTCGGCTTGGAAATGACCAAACCCATGGCACTTGAAACACTTTCTATTATCTCCCTTTGGACTTCCTTTCATAACCCCCTTACCCTTGTCTTCTTTCTTCCCAAACTTGGAGCAAGATTCCCCCTTGGTGTTGCTGCTGCCACCCTTAGTAAAGGTAGGAGTTGCCTTTACAAAAGGTTTAGAAAAGGTCCTTTTAGCCTTGTTTTGCTTCTCCACTTTAAGGGCCAACTTGATAGCATCCTATAAGGTCTATAGAGGTTGTAACTCAACCCGGTCAGCAATGTTGGAGTTCAATCCGGACACAAAACGAGCTATAGTGTGCTCTTGGGACTCAACAACCCCGGTTCTCATATAGAGCTGCTCAAATTCTCTAACATACTCACTCACTCCCATGTCTCCTTGCTTGAGTTGAGTAAGTTGTAAGTAGAGGTCTTGATTGTATGACTCGGGAACAAACCTCTTGTGCATGAGGGTTTTGAGCTTGACCCAAGACTTGACTTTCCTCTTCCCATCTCTAAGCCTTTAGTGTTGCATATTCTCAAACCAAAGGGAAGCATACTTCTTGAGCTTAACCGAACAACCTTGAATCTCTTCTCATCATCATACCCCTTAGGTTCAAAGAGTCTCTCAATGCCTTGTTCCCACTCCAGGAACTCACTAGGATCAGTTCCACCCTCAAAATCAGCCGGTTCAAGCTTAACATCTCTAAGGTCTTTCTTTGATGTCCTCCTCCTCCTAGGAGACCCGGTTGTATTGTTGGACTAACTAGAGCTATTGTGTGATCCATTCCCATCATCATCACCTCCTCTACGTCCACCCCTTCCCCCTTATTGAGTCAATATCTCTATAACCATAGCCATATTTTCAGTAAGCTCTTGGATAGCCCTATCTCTCCTTTCATCTTGAGCTTGCTCCAAGGTTATATTTCTGGGAATACCGACCATTTTAAGTGGAGCTTGGTTGTGTTTAGGGTTGGTATTGTGTTTAGTATTAAGGGTTGGACTGGTTTAGAAAGAAAAGAAGGTAATGTGTTTGGGGAGGGCAGAAAAAACAATGCAACCAACTAGTTAAATCACCCAAGTTGAGTGTTAGAGAAATAGTGGGTGTTTCGGCCCTTATAAGACTTAAGAGAGAGAAGATTAGACAGAGATTAAGCGAAAAAAAGGGTAATAAAATACAAGATTAAGAGAATATTTCCCAGCTAATAAACGTTAAGCACAAAAGCATCACAATAATCCAAACAACTCAAATAAGAAATCCCAGATTCTACCAAGTTGTCAAACTCATGTCCAACATTTCCAGCATCCAAAACATTCATCCAACTTCAAGATCTATTAGCTAAACATGCAATCTAAGGCTTCAATAGCTCAAATAACCAAGAAATTTAGGATCTTTTACCTCTTGGAGACGTAAAATAGAGAGAGCCCAGGTTAGAGCTAAAGAACCTCCAGCTCGAATAATAAGAATAAATGGCAAATAAACCCCATTAAATGGATCCTCCTATGCGTGCTAGCTCCAAATATCAATAGATGAGACTTGGAATAATAAGAATCATCAAGCAAATGCACCAAAAACCAAGGTTTTGATACCAAACTTGATGCATGAAGCCATGGTTCACGTTAAACACCAAGGATAAGAATAGATTTTGTGAGAGTTTTAAGTGACCAAACGAAAAGATAAATAAGGCCTCACCACAAATGACCCTAAGCTCTTTGGCACCAGATCAAAGGATAAAGATGACCTACTCAAATCATCAAGAACAACTTGTTCTATAAAGAAATGAGATTCCCTTTGCACAATGGCTGAAATAGAGGCGACACTCTATGTGGATTTTATATCATCAAAACCGAGTATTACATCTGGTTCTCCCCCTCTATTTATAGGCAAATAAAAGTAGCATCTAACAATAATATTCCTAAGAGAAATCTGGAAAATAAAGGCTCCTAAAGAGGGAGAATTCCAGGACATGAAATCAGTACAAAAAGGACAACACTAGCTGCCAGAAAGTAAATTTCCAGCCTCTATTCTTTGGTCCCCTCTTCTGGCATTTGAAATGTTGCTCTCCAAGTATTTGGCTGTGTTTTTGGATGCTCCATTCACCTTTTAGGCTCTAATATTTCAGATTTTGGATCAAGTATCATCAGCTAGCAAAATGGGCCAATTCCACGTGCATGGATCCTTCTCTGTGAGCTACCACTTTAAACAAAAACAAACATGCATAAAATAAAAGCTACGTCCACTTAAGCGTATTTATGAGACATCATTAGAACTTAATCAACCCTTAGGAACAAGGTGTACCCATTAGAGTTGGGTGGAACATCATAGGACTCATGGAGAAGTGCCAAGGTATGATTTATGGTCAGAATTTGTGTCATGGCTAATTGAGCTTCCTTGGCTTGTGATGGGTCTTTCTTGGGCTTGGATACTCCTGTATCACGTAAGACCCTCTCGGACGCACTCAACCATGCTACCATCTCACCTCAAGCCACTCCGGAGAAGCTTGTATGTTTTCTAATCGACGACAAATTTACCAAGGCCATTACCTTCTTGGATGTCGACTGTAATATCCAGTGTTTTATCTTATATTTAAGAAATGATTTTATTATTTTCGAGAACGAAAATTATTTTATGTGGGATAGATTGTAATACCCTTCATTTTTTACTAAATGTGGAAAATGGTTCATTTATGTTAGGAAAATTTGACACAAATAATCCCAAGTTTGAGCCATTAAACAAGAATAATCCCACCCCATGATAAATCTATGATAATAATCCAAAGTTTGTGCGAGTCTTACAATATTGGTCTTGGCTCTAACAGCATTAGTACTCTGCTATTATACAATGATATGGAAATAAATAAATAAAAGAAAAAACCAAAAATCCTATCATCACCATTACAACCATCTCATACACTTGCAGTCAGAGAACAACAATGGACAAACCCTCCATTTATCCCTCCTTCCCCAATCCAACCCATCAAAATCTCCTCCCTCACCTCCCATCCAACCCACTTTCTCTCTCCTCCCACTCTCTTCCCTCTCCCCAATTTCCCCCTCAAATTCAAAGCTTTACATCTCAATCATACCCCCATCTCAAATCTAGCCATGGTAAGGAGAGCTTCAATGAAGCTCCTCTTAGCCTAAATCACCGATATCACCCCACTCAATCAATCATGATTTCTGAAGAGAAAACTCATCCAACTCCCCAACACTGACACAATCACTCAACATCTTCGCATGTTTCGGCGAATTAGAAGCAATTTTGCCACTATATGCACCTTAAAACCGAGCTTTCTCCAATATCTACGGTACAGACTAGCAATATCCTCTCCTGCATTTCTAAGCCTTCGTCTTCGTCTTCAGTTTCGATTGGGATTGACCGATGAAGTGGGAGTGTAAAAGCAGGACCATGAAGAGACGATGTTACGCTATTGATGAGGAGAGAGAAAGAGATTGAGTTTCCACATAGAGGATCTTGATTTGTGAACTGATGAATATTGGTGATGGAGATGGTATTGGTGATGGGAAATTTTTTTTATTTTTTAATTACCACATAAGCAAAAACTAGCAGAATACTAATGCCACTTGAGCCTGGGCCAATATCGTGAGACTAGTGCAAACTTCTGATTATTTATATAGATTTCTCATTGTGGGATTATTTTTGTTTAATGGCTCAAACTTTGGATTATTTGTGTCAAATTTTCCTTTATTTTATAAAATGATATTATTTGATTTATTAGATTTTAAATTATTAAATAGTTTATATTTGTTTTTGAAGTGTTATCATTTGGGATTTTTATTTCCATATTTATTTCGGTAGAATCTTTTTGAATTATTTTCAAAATTATTGAGGGAGATATTAGTGGGTTTAAGTTGGGTGAGTATTGATTTTGTTATTGACTTCCTATATTTGTGGTTAACTACATATGGTAATTTGATTTGAATTTAATGTGTGAGATGTTATTAGGGTTTAATTAGTACAAAAATGGCAAGCCCTTTCTTTTCTTTTTACTTCCTCTCACCCATCTCACACATCTCACCCATTGCCCTTCTTTGTTTCTCCTCCATCACCATCACTGAACTCTCTATCTCTCCCTTTCAATTTCATAAGAACCACTGCCACCATACTCATCTTCTCTCTCCTTATTTATTCATTTAAGTCATGTGCATACAATGCCCAAAGAAAAATTTGTTTCTCTCTCCTAAAGACTCAAAATCAAATTCAGACCGTTGGTTTGAAACTTCCATGTGTATGGAACATGTACCTAGAATTTTGTTCGATTCTTGCACTTTTTGATACTCCATCGAAGCACTTTGTTTTTCCTGTGCAGTTTTTACACGAGATAAGATTTCGTCCACTTATTTTTCTAATATCTTATTGGGTATTCTTCCAACTACGATCTCCACCATTCAAATCACATATTTACATGTTTATAAAGTCCTCATAGATTTTTACGTAGATTCGACGTATTTTGGTTTCCCATCAAGCCATTCGTTTTTCAGTACGTTTTTCAGATGTAAACTGTTTTGTGAATACCTTGAGTTTTCGCTAAGGGTTTTTGAGTAATAGATCGATGAGATAAGCAAATATGCCTACCTTATTCCTAAACCCCATAAAACTATCTTCATATGCTAGTTATTTAGGGAATAAATGTGGAGTTACTTAATGATGTGAATTTATGTGTATAAGCATGTTTTGATATTTGTGAATTATATTATTATACAGATATGATTTATCGATCTATTTATGATAAGAATTATTTATTTTACGAGCATGAATTCGATTTAGTTATTAATATGATTTTGATGGGAATAAGTGATTGAGTATTAAGTTTATGTAATCCATGAAGTACCATGAGGAATGATAAATCCCTATGGTTTTATGTATGTATTAGACAATAGGTCTAAGTTGTGAAATATGGTTATTGGGACGATTAAAATATATGACATTTGTTTAATTGATTGAAGGAAATTTTTTCAGAAACCACCTTTTAAAATATGACTTTTTTATGCAGCCACCTTATATAATTTTTTTTTTTAACAAAACCACCTTATAAAATATTTTTGATTAAATCCAGCCACCTTAACATCTTTTCCGACGAAAAAATAAAGTGAACTGACCGAATTACCCTTATATTTTTCCATTTCTATAGATTAAATGAACCACATGCAAATCATATGGGGGTAGTTTGGTCAATTCACTTGGTTTTTTTGGCCGGAAAAGAGGTTAAGGTGGTTGGACTTGATCGGAATTATTTTATAAGGTGGTTTCGCTTAAAAAAAATTATATAAGGTGGCTGCATTAAAAAGTCATATTTTATAANCTTTAGTTAGTTGAATGGATTATAAATAAATAAATTATGTGCTATGTGTTAAAATGAACTAAATGAGGGTAAGACTCCTAGTTGGTACCGCTAGGAGTAAATGGAGCTTTGTAAGGGGCATTTGGATGATCCAATGCTATGGGATGGTTGATTCTCCGCTTTGATTATTTATGTAAGGGGCACAACGACGATTGTTGCTCTGGGTGGTTGATTTCCCACTTTGATTATTTATGTAAGGGGCACAACGACGGTTGTTGCTCTGGGATGGTTGATTCCCCCTTATTTTCCTCTAGTTAGTGACCTTAGACTTTGGGGCTACTAGAGGGGGGGTGCACACTCTAGATTTGATATGGCCAAGATTTATTTATATGGCGATAGCCGAATGATATTTTGGGGTAGGCGGCGTGAGTTTCGCACTCGGTCTACTCTTACTCTCTTACCTCTCATTGTTTAATCAAAGTCGGCCTTTTATGTGTAATCTTACCTGAGTATGATCACTCTTAAAAAAGATTTCATAAATAACCTGATGGTGTGCGCGTGCTTGATTACTTGTGCATGCAAATGTTTTCAATGATCTTTCAAAATAAAGGTAAGTGTTTTTCGAAAGTGATTTTACGGGGTAGGATATTGCTTACTCGTTTTCCCTGACTTTGTTTTTTTTGTGTTTTGTTTTCTTTTCTCCCTTATGTTTTCAGGTGATGGTGTTATTTGGTGAGGCCGCTGGTTTAATGAGATGACTTTTAGGCGATTTATGTAATAGAATTATTAAGACATTTATTTTTGCGATTTTCTTTTGGAATTTTGGAGTTGTTTAATTTGAATAACCCACCTAGACCACATTTAGACAATTTGGTTAATAAATAGATTAATTCCCTTTGTTCAATTTATCAACCTTGCATTTATTCTCTTTTGAATAAATGCGGTGGTAATACCCCAAGTTTCTCTTGATATAAAAGTGTTTTCAAAATATAAAATGATTTTATTATTCAAATAAATTATTAGAAAATTGGGGTGTTACACTTTGCCTCTTATTTATCATCATCACTACCAGAGCCATACCCCTTCTCATAAGCAGCCCCATCATATGAATCTGACCCATCACTCTTAGAATTTTCACCCACTTCAGGCACCACATCAGTAGAATTCATCCACTCATCATCAGTTGATATATCATCTATCTCATCAGGATTGAAGTCATTGTCCTCATTCTCATCATCCTCATCTCCCTCGCTGTGGTAACTATGACTATCACCTTCCTCAACCTCAATATTGTTCTCACCATCCCTATCACCCTCACTCTCCTCACCATCAACATCCCCCTGATCATAATCATCATCTCCCTGCCCAACAACACCATCAGCATCCCTCTACTCTAAATGATCTCCCCCCTGCCCAACATCGACATTCTCATTGTGTGTTTGTAAAAGGGGTGGGGTTAATTATTTGGGATTGTTGTGAAGGATTTCCAAGTGTAGGCAATGTAATGGATAGATCCCAATGCAAACAAAAATTGAAAGCAGGGTCAATTAGCATTGGATCAGGCAAAGATTTGAACATCTTATGCAAATCAGTTTCTTCTTCTCCATCCTCAACAACCACATCAATCTTATTAGTTCTACTAAACTTCTCAACCATTACTAACATGGATGCATCACTATCAACTTCAACCCTATCATTTGTAACTGGTGGCCTATATATAAAAAAATCCTTGGGCTCTTAGGCATCATGACACACCAAGCCCTAGCCTCATAATGGATATCCCTCATGAAATCCAACATTGAATACTCATCATTGGCTACCTCAGTAATATAGTTTCTTCCCCTCTATATTGCACAAAGAAATTATACTTTTTCTACAAAAAACCAACAAACAATAACACATATATCAGTCATGCACACCTTAACAATCAAATAATAACTAACAGTAACAAAAATAACTAATCCCAGTATATTTAAACTCAAAACAGTTTAATAAGCTAAAAATAAGTACTTTGTGGCCCATAATTGACCCAATACACTTTAATAATCCACAATCCATTAAAATAAGCTAACATTCACACCCACATCACAAAACACACTAATATTCAGCACATGCATCCACAAAAACACAAAAAAAAAAATAGATCAGATCTCATGAAATCGAAACACTCATCTGATATTAGTAGGTAAAATAACCTTATAATAGCCTCAAAAGCACACAANAACCATTAAAAAAAATAGAGGGGGTTTGAGAGGCACTAATATTCAGCACAAGCATCCACAAAAACGAAACCATAGTTCAGATTTCATGAAATCGAAACCCTAAGCTAACATTAGTAGTTGAAATACCCCCAAAAAGCACACAAGCAAAGAAATTTCAACAAAGAACCATTTAAAAAACAGAGGGGGTTCCATATGGATAACTTTTTCTTTGAAGGACTCCACCAAGCTGTGCGACAAGGCATTTTCAGCGCCGATCTTCAACCCAAACTCTTTGATGTGTAGATCAGGTGCTGAAACTTGCGATTTTGGCTATTTTCGTGGAAATTTGCTCAGAATTTGCTAGGGTTTTGCTTGAGAGAAACAGAGGTGAGAGTAAGAAGAAGAAAGGTAAGCTGAGTGGACTTTTGTGAGGTTGACACTGAGGGTTTTACCTTTTATATTTTTCTTTTACTTTTCCTTTTTTTTTTTTTTAAGATCTCCTCAAGTCTAACGTGCCAAAAACATCCCCTACTGTTAGTAACATTACAAGAAATAACCAGTCGGTCTCTAATCACTTAAATCGGTCGCAAAATCATGTTAGCGACCAATTAGAGACGGCCAAAATCGAGTAGCTAAAAGCTGGTCGCTAAATTTTTTTGAGACCGACTGGTTGGTCACTAAAATAATTAGCAACCGATTTGCAACCAATTATAAGCCACCAAAAATTTTTTGTTTCAGAAACCGATCCATCATGCGGTCGCAATCAGCGACCAATTATTGGTAGCTAATCAGCGTCCAATGTATTGCAGACTCTAATTAGCAACCAACAATCGGTCGCTGATCAGTCTCTAATTAGGAGTCATCCTGCAGTTTGACGGTCACCAAAATTCTTACAATCAGTCGCTAATTAGGAGTTGTTCATTTTACAACCTGCTAATTCACATAAATCAAGCTTTTATAAAAGCTAAATCAAACCTGCTAATATAAAGCTAATACCAAAAATTAAGGATCATTTTTTAAAACCTTGCAAATGCATTATTCAGCCTATGTGGGATTTGAACCCACGTCATTTATGCAATTGCATAACTGCTCTACGATCTGAACTAATAGGCTTAGAAATTTAAAAATTAATCATGCATATACACCAGAAATGAAATGCATAAGACCATTGCCATTATAAAAGAGACCAACTTTAGCTCATTGTGTAACATGAACTCAATGTGTGCCAGCATACAACCACCCTCACCCCCTAGTAACAAGAAACATCTACCGAATAGGCTCATCACTATGAAGACGGCGTGCTTAAAATCATGTAATGTTGCCATAACTCAAAAAAAATCATCATTAATCTACTGACATGTTAACCATGAACTAGAATGCTCGATCACGGCAACAACTATTATGAACATTATACTACATGAGCAAAATACCTTCTTTGCTTTACCTGGATTGACAAGGTCAATAAGCAATGCCCCATACATGCAGCTCCTACCCCTACAGTCAAGAACAACAGCTCCCTCTTAAGTTGTAAAAGCTATCACATTAAAATTAGCACCTTTGTCACAAACACTGGAAAGCGGCAGTGAATCAAGAGAAACAGAATAAATGGAAAAGTGTGATTTGTGACAATGATATATTTAAGAGGGCATGATCGTGATTGGCAAAAAAATAATTCTCAACTAACCATCATAACAAGGAACATACAAGCCAGAGAAAGGCAATGAAACTATGTTTAAGAAAGCAATATAAAGAGCAAAGCACCACTAGCTAAGGCCAGAGAGATTTAAATCTTGTTTTTCTTCTTTTATTGGCTTATTCACTTAACCAAAAGATTTGATAACATAATCCAAATGATATCAAAAAGAAAACATCAACACTACAACTTATAACAAATCCGATCAAGAGTACAGCGGAAGAAGGAAACCTTAGACCAAGAGTGTGATATATGATCAAGTCAAACCTTTAGTTAACTTCCTGTTGATTGGTGCAAATGTTTCACCTAGCCGCGAATCTTAAGTCGTTGTCAATTTTTGAAAGCCTCCCTCACATTCATCACTCAAGGCCTGTAAAGTCTGGAGCATTTGATAACACGTAAAAAATCAACTTGAAGTAACAAGTGCAAAAGATAAGCTTCAAAACTTAGAAAACTTTGTCAAAAAAAAAAAATAAAAAATAAAAAATAAATAAAAAAAAAATTAGAAAACAACATAAAACATTGTTGCAATTAAAGAAGAGAAATTAGCAGTCATACAACAGCAGTGCATTGATATAAGATGGACCATTCTGTCAAAAGGGTAGCTCTTAGCAATCAATGTTTGAAAGTGCGGGGAAAATGAAAAGAGAAGCAAATGGCCACTAAGAGTAACTTTGGTACCTGAAGAGGCTTCATGATCTTCATCGAAGCATATTGTGAAGCCACAAGCAGGATAGACAATAAAAGATAGGCTGCAGAGTTAGGTCTGTCCAATGGTGGATGACAATCCTATAGCGAACACCTAGAAAAACTACACAAAAACAACCAATAACAAAAGGACATCATACATAACTTTAGTAAAAAAACTCATCAGATATTTCATAAAAACAAAAGGCACAAAATAACTAACAAAGCTCAAGTAGTAAAGAAATACAGTGAACAAGGACATCAACGTGGTTGTGATCTTTAAGGACCACTATGGCAAGTAGACTTGTGCAAATGGGCGAGTCGGGGCGGGTCGGCCCATTTATTAAATGGGTTGGGTCGGATCGGGTCAGTCAATTATGTAAACGGGTCAAGGCGGGTCGGCCCATTTAAATAACGGGCCGGGCCGGGCCGCCATTTAAATGGAAAGGAGGCTGTGAATCACGTAAACAACACGTGCTCCCTCGCTGTCTCAGCATTCCATTCCATTCTTCTTCTCTCCTCTAACAAATTTTCTCTCTCCTAAATTTCTTTAACTTAATTTTGTACTTGTTCTAGTTTTGTGCATGCAATATCAATTACTTCTTTTACTTCTAACATCTTCTTCATCATCATCATTGCCATTTTTAGAGCTCGAATTTCGGCCGGCAATCTATGATTGCGCCTTACTTCCTTGTTCCTCTTCGTTATTTTTCCGGCGATTTCCTTCGTTCTCTAGCGAAAGTGGCAGATTGCGGTGGCTAGGACGTAGGAGTTCGATCAATCGCCTTCTTATTTTGATTCTATTGATAGTAGAAGTGTACAACTTGGATTCAACGGGAAAATATATGAATTACCAAAAATTTAAGCATTTGAAATTGGAAATTGCATGCTTGCATTGAAGCTTGAAGGAGAAGGCGATGGGGTGAGGAGAGAGAAAGAGACATAGTGGGATCTAATCTTCTCACATTCAGCTTGCTAGCTTTTTTTTTTTTTTCTCTCTATTAAGTGAGTGCCCAACAAACGACCCGGTCTGGACCCGGTTAAGGACACAAATGGGCTGGCCCGTTTAGGGCCCGTCCAGTAATTGGCTAAATGGGTAATGACCCGGTTTAAACCGGGTCGGGTCGGGTCGCCCAATGGGCCCCTACCCATTTGCCCAGGCCTAATGGCAAGAGATAAAGCAAGAGGCTTCAAGGCCACTATGGCAATCGTCTACACCGATGAAAGTAGAGTTACAACCAGTCTCAACCTAGTTGTGATCTTTAAGGACCTCATTGGCCTGAAACACAGTGAACAAGGACTCACTAAGGAATATCATAGGAAATAACCTCAATAAGGGAGATCACATTTGTAAAACAACAAATTCGTCAAAAGTAATCAAACAAAAATCCATAATTGGTAGTGGTTCCTTAATTACCTGGTTTAGATTTTATAAACTATCAGCTACACAGTATGCCCACCAGAAATAGGATATGATTATACACTCTATAATTTACAAACCTTAGATTTAAATCTATAATTAAGAAAACCATAAATATAATCGCGACAGCATGTCAAAGATTAAAGATTATATAGCTATAATGTACAAAAATCTAAAATTTTTAATTAATCCCAATATAATCCAATCACAAACCGTAAACCCTACATAAGCCACCAATCGATCAAATAACCATAAAATACCTCAACAGATTAGAGCAAAGACACAGAGAAAAGTAGAAGTACCAGAAGCGGCGATGGAAAACTTTGTGATTGAGGACGGACAGCGTCGGTGGCCCAACGGAGCGGTGCAGTGCTGAAGGCGTACGAGCCGTGCGGAGAGAACGAAGGCCTCGTAACTGATAGATGTTTTAGATGGTGATGTCGATGAATGTAGATGGTGATGTCGTCGATGGTCGGTGAAGAAGGGAGATGAAAGAGAGATTCGAGGAGACTAGGTTTAATCTCTCTAGGAAGGAAGAAGATGAGAAAGAAACTCAAGGACCCTTCATTTCCTTTTTCTCAGTACAAGTTTATTTTTCTCCAACTCCTTTCATTCATTAGGCGACTACTTGGTAGAGTGGGGGCTCTTTCATTTTTTTATTTTTATTTTTAAATATTAGCGTCCGAATTTGAGGGTTTTAGAGACCGACAAATTAATCGGTACCAAATCAGCTACCGAATATAATTTTTTAGAGACTGATTATCTGGTTGGTGGCAAACTTGCGGCCATTTTATTTGGAATTTTCACCAATAGAAGGGTCTAACCTTTCAACTTTGTGACAAAGAAAGGTCCAACCTTTCAAATGTGACAAAGAAGGGACCCAATACCCATTTCCAGGTGACGTGGCAGCTGGAAAAAATAAAAAAATGCTTTAATGTATTAATAAACTGAATTTGCACCAAATACCCCTTGATTTAATTGTGAAAAGACCAATCTAACCCTAACTCAAAACCCATTTCTCTCTCCTCCCTCACCCCATAACTCTGACTCTTTCTCCAACCTTACCAGATCCTTCCACTGCCACCCACCACTTTGGCGCCACCAAATCCCCCATAACACATGACCACCACCACCCCAAAATCCTCAATTTCTCCTCCTCTAAACCCTCACAAAATTTTACACTCGTCTCAAATTCTATCAATTGGACCCTTGATTAAAAGGTCAAACCTAAGAATCAAAATCACAAATAAAGCAGGAAATTGAAGGAGAGACATGCAGAATGGAGAATGGAGAATCAATGGAGGTGGTGACATGAAAGATGTTTGAATGGAGAATCAAAATGGGTCTCCCTCCCCTTTCTTGATTAGATTGCACTGGGTGTCCAATTCGCTGATTTGGGTTGCGTTAAATTTATGGGTGTTGTTGCTTTCAACAGATCTGAGAGAAACAGATCTAGGTGATGAGAGAGAGGGCGAA